>PVKM010027122.1:0-18961 GCA_004027735.1 Carollia perspicillata | reverse complement strand
CTAGTTTTAGCTCAGTGTTTCTATAACCATGCCCTCACAGAACTGGTCATCCACAAACTGGATTGAATGGTTGGTTTGTTTTTTCTTATAAGTATTTTTTAAGACATTGGTTCTAGTTGCCACTAATCTAAATTGATATACTAGGGGGGAAAATACCTGTTATGTATAATCACAACTACCTGCTCAGAAAGACAGTTTCTATTAATTAGAAAACCCTCAGTTCTGTTGAGACTTAATCACTTTGGACTCACAAATTTTGGAAAAGATTTCCAAGTTTCCAAGTCTCTAAGAGAAAGTATCTTGGGTAAGAAGAGAGATGACACCAAGAAAGGACCCAATGAGATCATGAAACGTGGGCACTGATGGGCCAAAGGATCAATGAGAAACTCTCAGTCACATGGCATCCCAACAAATTTTAAGAACAGATAGCGAAGTATGGCTTTAGGTTGTCTGCTGCTAATGGACAATATGGTGTCCCACCTGATCCCCACAGCGACTCCTGATTTTCTGTTCAGTCATCCTCAAAATGATTTGTGTGACCTTGAGGATTTAAATACCCGGAAACTTACAGAAACCTTTAGAAGAGGTTTAGACTTTCATGGGGCATGGAATTGTGTGCTTAAACTAGATCTCACAGAACAGGAAAACCCTGGCTAACATTAAGTTTATACTAGACATTAATCACTGAGAAAACAATACCAAAAAGAAAAATATTTTTAAATTATTTCATGGCTAATCTTAACACTCAATAATGTATTATTCTTCAGTAAGGAGCAACATGACGCTCAGGAGCTCTGACATGTGAACACACCGGATGAGAGAGAGCAAAGCTGGGAAAGACTTCCTGAGGCTCTCTAGCTCTCTACTGGGAAAGAGGTTCATGGAACCCAACCTGAGAGAAGCTGGGTGGTGTTTTCTCCATGGCCCCACTTGCCTTCTAGGAAGATAATGCCCTTGTGGGCAAAGACCCTGGCAAGGTCTATCCCAGTTTACTGGATTGCCCTTTGTTAATGAGTGAGCGCATCTCTACCTGCATTGGATTTGAATTGCAAAGTCTCACCAGCTGGTGAAACAGCTTTGGTCTATAATTTACCTCCTGGCTCCTGGTCCTTGTGCCTGATAGATGCAAATCCCCAAGCTTCCCATTCCGAATGGTGTCTGTAGTGAAGCTTGGGTCTCACAGTAAATCATCAACTCATAATTCTGCCTGTAGCTGGAATGAAATGTGTCCCTCAGATTTCCCAGTCTGGAGACTCTTGCCAAGATAACAAAGGCTCGCCAGGTGGTTGAGGCTCAGCAAGCATCTGCTCAGCTTCGTGTCTGACCAAAATGACCATTGGGATGCATGTATTCCACAGATGTGTTGTCAGAATCAGCAGCAAAAAAAAAAAGACCCCAACATCTGCCCTTAAAAGGAAGCTGTATGTTGTAATTCATTACTAAATAAATAATTCCCACATATCCACTATGTCCTTGGGCACAGAATCTCATATCCCTTTTGAAAAGGGCATAGATAATTGAAAAAGTAAATATGAGGCAGAGGTAGCCAAGTTAGATGTCAGATCAAGTTTAACACAGACTGATTGAGCACCCACTCAAACAACAGAGACTCATCACTGCAGACTTCTTTACATCTTACAACGTCTTCCACGTATATTCTTCACTTGGGCATCACAACAGCCCATTATAGGAAAAGCAGGTGTTAGAGAGATCACAAATGTTTGTAAGCAATATTTTCAAAATTCAACTATAGAGTACAATTTTCCGCCATAAAATGAAGTAGAGTATAACCGAGAAATAGAAGGAATTCCTTCAGCTCTTAAGAGATTAAGATTTGGGTGATTCATAATATTATTAAAATAAGTTCCACCACTAAAGTGAATTATATGTCACATTATGTTATTACTGTATTAATATTACCCCCTTTCTACACACACCAGCAGTGTCAAAAAAAATGCTTCTTAAAAACCATAAACTAAATGTCACATCTAACATGTCTAGGTTCAAATAAATGTTATATTAGAATAAATTAAAGGAGAAGCATTTACAGTTTTACTAACAGCTGCCAAAAAGATGTTTAAAATTAAAACTCTAATTAATATGTAATAGAAGGAAACCATGCAAATCTGATAAAGAGATTTAGATAATCAGTACAAATATTAGGAAAACAGAAAAAAATCATCTTTATATTTTAAATAATATAATGCATAAATAGAAAATCCAAATGACTACTTTTCAAAATTTCATTCAAATTAAAAAGATGATTTTATTAGATGGCTGCATGGGTAGTAAATATGCAAAAAATCTACATTTGAAAATACTCTCTCAGTAAGAAATAAAATGGAAATAATTTCATTCATTACAATAATAAATACTATAACATTCCAATGACAAATTTAACAATAAAAGTACAGAACCTATATGAACAAAATTATAAACAAGAGACAGAAAAAAGACTCAACACACTCCATTTCTGAAGGAAAAAGAAAAGAAACAATAGAAGGGACAATAGGTAGAAAACAAAGTGACTCAAAAATAAGTGTATGCATAATGATACTTTATAACAGTTGTGTTAACTTCCCCTTTTAAAGGTAAAAGCACAGATCAGATTTAAATATATAATGTCTTCAAAAAAAGCTCTAAAACAAAATGACAATTAAAAATAAAGAAGTGAAAAAAGCTCCTCTATATAAATGCTAACAAAAAAGATTGTTTCAAGGATGTAGAAATAGTAATTGGACAAAAATAAAATTCAAGAAAATTAGAGTATGGACTACTTAGTATTTTTTTAAAAGTTACTAATCCACCTAGAAGATTTAATAGTCATCTACTTTTCATGTACCGAGCAATGTAGTTTTGAAGCATATAAAACAAACTCAGCGTTCCAAGGAGAAACCAAAAAGACCACAGTGGACAAAAATCACACAGAGCTTGGATCCTAGAAGATCAAACAGATGTTTTCTCAAGAAAATTTAGGAAAGACTTTAATAACACAGTTATCAAGTTTTATCTAAGAGACAAATATTTAACTCTGTACCCAATAAACAAAGAATGCACACTATTTCCAAACACACAGACATTCATAAAAATTGAGTGTATTGAGTTATAGAGAACCTCTCAAGAAAAACTCAAAAGAAGTTACTCACCACAACACAAAAATTAGAAATAAAGCAACAAAATAAAGATCCCCAGTACCACCAAAAAATAGAAATAAAAATAAAAGCACCTAGAAATGTAAAAGTAAACTTCTAAGTAATTCCTAGATCAAAGAGGAAATCAAAACTTAAATTACAAATGACAGAAATTAGAATAATGTGAGCACTAAATACGCGTGCTGATGGGGTGCACCCACATGGAACTCTGGAATATACATATATACATTTTAGAAAATAAAACTAATCTTTCAGCTGGAGAAATTAAAATAAGAAAACACAAATAAAATTGAAAGGATAATGTAGGCAAAAGCAGAAACTAGCCAAAATTAAGCAGAGTTCTGCAATAAACAAAAAGTTGCCTTTTGAAAAACCTGTAAAATGAATAGACTTCTGACAGGTTGGACTCTGGGAGGCGGTGAGGTGGGAACTGCTACAAGTGTCAGCGTTAGGAGGAGAATTTAACCACACGTACATCTCCACCGTCATTTTATCAGTTTTCTCCAGGGATTCTCACCTCTCTCTGCCCTTCACTATTGCCTTAGTCTTCTAACCAAGCTCCCTATAGGCTATTCTCCACCCAGGACCAAAAGCAAACCCTTGACATCTCAAGTCACAGCATGTCTTTCCTCTGCTCAAATCCTCCTAGTGGCTTCCCATCTCCTTGAGAGTTAAAATCCAAAACATACAAGGCACTATAAGATCTGCCTTCCTCCCCCCTCTTTTGACCTTCTCTCCTGCCACTCACCACCTCCCACTGCCGGTAACTGCACTGTGCTCTTGCCTCTTTAACTAACATGACCTCCTTCCTGTTCCTTTCCAACTATGTGCCACCTCAGTGCCTTTGATCTTGCAGTTCCATTTGCCTGCAAAGCTCTTCCACAAATGTCCACATGGCAGACTCCCAGTCTTCCTCAGGCTTCAGGAGAGGCCTTCTATACCCCACTCTCTACAATAGGCACCACCTCCACCTTCCTCTCTATCCCCCTCATGTTGCTTCATTATTCTTCATTGTGTTTGTTATATATTAATTGACGCAGAGTAAAGAAATAACCTCACCCAAAGAGAGGTCTGGATTTTTCCTTAAGCTACTAGGAGATAATCTCCAGGCCCCTGGAATGACCTGCATGATCGAAGTGTCTTTGTCTGGAGGCTTTAGTCACTAGAAAGCCTAACAATGTGATCTATGGTGGGGGCTTTGGGTCATGCCCCATTGGTTTTGACTTCCAGAGGAACAGGAGACTCAAGGTATCAGACCAACCTCTCAAGGGGCTGGAGGCGAAAAGACAGCTAGGCAGGTAGTATGTGATCAAGCCCAGAAAATGCCAGATGCCAAAGGCTCAGGCGAGCTCTCCTGATTGGCATAATACGTGCGTGCTGTCATACCTCATGTTCAGGGGAAGGTAATGCTGCCATGACACCAGTGGAGAGGCCACCAGAAGCTTACTCTTTATACCCATCTAAGACTGTACCCTGTGCATCTCTTCCTTTTTCTGGTTCTAATTTGTATCCTTTTCCTGTAATAAACCATATCTGTGAGTGTAATAGCCTTTAGCAGGTTCTGTGAGTGCTTCTAGCAAATTATCAAATCCGGGAAGGATTTTGAGCACTATTGGTGTCAGAAGTGAAGGCAGTCTTCTGAAAACTGTTCCCTCAGAACTTGCTGATTAGCTAACTCTGGGTAATTGGATTATTGTCCTCGCACCTCCTCTCCAATTACTTTGTCAGCTTCACAAGGTGATTCACTGCTATATACCTCAAGCACAAAACTGTATCTTAGACATAGAATCAGCACAATAAATATTTATTGAATTGACTAATTAATCCAAGAAGATAAAACAATTCACTTTCAAGGGACAAAAATTGCATTGAATTTCGCAGGAATAAATACCAGAAGACAATAAAATGCTATTTATCAAATTTCAGGAAAAAATTAAAAATGTTTACCCAAGAATCCTATATTCCACCAATGTTTGTTCCTAAGCGAAAAGGCAAAAAAATCATATTCAAAGATGCAAGATTGCAAAAGAATAGCAATTATATACCTTTGTTGGATTTTTAAAGAAGATTCTTTTCTAAGACATCTACCAAAACACTGAGGGACAAGCCAAACACAAAGAAAAGGTAAAAATAATGATATAATAATAATAATTAATAGTGCTTGTGATATGCTGGACACTCTTCTAGGTGCTTATTGAAATTCATTTAAATCTTTTTGTGCAAACCGATAATGTAGCTACCATTATTGTTCCCCATTGCCAGTGAGGAAGGCAAGACATAGAGAAGCCAACAAGAGGTGGGACCAGGATTTGAACCCCAGCATTCTCACTCCAAATATAAAACTGAGCCTTAACACAACACTGCCTTTAATAAACCTCAAAACATAATCACAAAAGTTAATTGCTTAATCTAAGTAATTACTTCACTTATTGTTACAAAATTGAACACTAAAAAAAGAGTTTTTATTTCAAGTGATACAGCACAGAATCCCAGAAAAAAATTAATGAAGATTCAAAAAAAGTAGAGAATGCATCTTTAAACCACAGGTACTAAATTCATCATCTGTAAATAAAAATGAAAAGTGTTTGAAGTTTGACATTATTAGTTACATAAATATAGGCTTAAAATGTTGTTTTTAAAAATGTATAATATAACCAACCACTCATAAAATATTTAAAAGAATATCTAGGCCTAGCTGGGTAGCTCAGTTGGTTAGAAAGGCATCTCGATATGCCAAGGTTGTGGGTTTCATCCCCAGTCAGGACACACACAGGAAGCAATCAGCGAATACATGAATGGGTGGGACAACGAATCAGGCTCTCTCTCTCTCTCCTTTTCTCTCTCTCTCTCTTCCTCTGTCTCTTTTTCTCTCTCTCTCCTTCTCTCTCTCTCTCTTCCTGTCTCTTTTTCTCTCTCTCTCTCTCACTCTCTTTCTCTCTAAATCATTAAATAAATTTTTTTAAACTGAAAGAATATCTAGCTTCGATTCAAATCAAACTTCCATAACAACCATTTAAAAATGCTAGGTTGCTGGCAGGGCGGGAATTTCAGAGCAGAAGAAGCAGCCCCTTGGCCCAGGATACTTGGGACATGGGGACCACCCTGTCCTGCCTGTCCTCTGCCTTGACCCTCAAAGAATCAGAAAAGACTCATAAAAACAAATCCCTTGGAGTTCCAGTCCAAATGGTGACATAGCTGAACTGCCATTCTCCTGTGGACGTACCAAATGTATAGCTACACACAGAACGATTCCCTCAGAGAAATTCAGAAAACAGCTGAGTGACACCTACAAAGCAGGTGAATGAGGAAATGCTCACAAACATGGGGTGACTTCCATCCTCCCCAGAGACTGGGGAGCCAGGGGTGCCTCCTCCACCTTCTCCCTGTAGCCCACTCCAAATCACCAGTGTCACCCCAGAAGGTGCTCAAACACACATCTGTGCCTCAGTTTTTGCCTTTGGGATGGACCCCTGGATCTCCTGGCTTGGAAAGCCAAGGGGGCTTGCATTCACAAGTCCCACAGGACCAGGGCAAATGAAGAAGCAGTTCTGAGGGTGCAGGATCCTACAGCTACACATCCAGACCAGCACAGAGGGAACAACGAAAACACTCATCATGCAGTTTCTCCCGGGAAGGAGGCTTCACTGTGTACTTTTCCTGCTGCTGTCTGAGGGCCCAAGTTCCAATCATCAGGCATGTAGGTGCTGATTGTGACCCCCCCCCCTTTATTGTTCTGGAACACCCTCAATGAAGGGGCACACCAGGAACAAAGAAGGTGGCTTGGACAATCACAAAGCTTTGAGAGCCAAGAGCTCAGGCCAGGCTGATTGACAAGGTTCCTCTCCTCCATGAGAGCATCTGACAAGACGAGGACATGTGGCTGCTTTATCTAATGCATAGAAAGCAACTTACCTGAAGAAAGTTGTGATGTTTATTTTCTGTCTGCTCACCCGCCACCCCAGTCCATTCTCCAACCTTCATAATGCCCAGCGAGTGCCACCATTAATTTGAATTTAAATCAATCGCTTTCAAATCCTTTTCAAACTGTTCACAAAGGACATTGCCACCGGTGAACATGCACTTGCACACGCACACTCAAACCATAACAGAGAAACAAGTTTCACAAAACAATAATTATCCCTACCATGTGTGACTTTCTATTATACTTGATCCTGTTTCTATTTTTTTTCTTTAACATGTAAATCACAAGCAACTAATCTGATGTCATGAATCACTATTGGACTAAACCTGCAGTTGAAAAACATTGATTTAAAGGAGAAATAAGCCATTATACATAAGAAAAGGTATTCATCATTATTAGGCACAAGGGAAATGCAAATTAAAACCATGAGATACCACTGCATACAATATTCATGTCGAGCGATTAAAAAAAAGCAAACTCTTTATACACACAATGACATGGGTAAATCTCAAAACCATGTTGGACAGAAGAAATAAGACAGGAAAGGGTGTATACTCTGTGATTCTATTTATAAAAAGTTCGAGAACAGGTAAAAAATAATCCACAGTAACAGCAATCAGTATCATGGCAGAGGCTTGCCTGGAAAGAGGTGTGAGAAAACTTCCTGGGGTGATGGAAATGTTCTCTGTCTTGATCTAGACGATGGTTCTATGAGTATATGCATTGGTCAAAATTCATTAGTGTGTATGCTTAAGATTTGTGTGTTTGACTATATGTAAATTATACATCACTAAGGGAATATTAGCATTTTTAAGAAGGTAAGTAAGACTTTGCCAGCAAAGAGAAAGTTGGGAAAGAAGATTCTAGGCACAGTAAAGGCAAGAGGAGGACGTGTGAGGAAAGAATACTGTGAGCCGCATCTGCAGGGACAGAGGGCACTTGTGTGCCCCGTGTGGAAGTTTGGACATTGATAGGTGCAGTGGAAACCCTTTGGTTGGCTGGGAAAATGACATTATTATCGTCAAATTTACACATCTGATCAATTGAGTTGGTGTTACTGTGTGAAATGGTGATAAGGCATGAGAGAGGCCTACTGGGTGTCTCGAATATGTGTTTGTGAAGGGGCTAGGGAGGGTGGGTTTGGGGAAAGATGGGCTGTTTCCTGTAGTTGAAGCATGGGATATATAGTGAGGGGATAGAGGTGCCCAGCCTAAAACACTGGGTCACAATTGTGAAGGCCTAGTGTGCCATGGGAAGAAGTTAGACATTATCCCAACTGAACGAATGACAAGGAGCCTGAGGACGGGCAATTGCAAAGTGCTTCCTGTGTCAGACTGTTGCTAGTTACTTAGTGTGAATCATTTTAATCTACTTGAGAGTCACCAGGAGGTAGATACTATAGCAGGGTATTAGCCCTGCTATACAGATGAGGAGACCAAAAGACTAAGTAAACTTTCTAAGGCCTCACAACCAGTAACTATCACAATTAGGATTCAAATCCAGACCAATTTGGTTTTAACTCTCTGCTCTTTCCACAATACATCACTGTCACATTTTTGAAGAACATAAAAGCATGTGACAATTCTAAAAGGTATGGTTTCATCTAAATTGCATGCAGGAGTTAGGGGGACCAACATGAAGGTTATTGTGATAATCCGGGTGAGCAGCGAGGGTACGGGGGATGGTAAGAATGATCACGTTCTGAATATAGTTTGTAGGGAGGGCTGAGAGGACTTCTGAATAAACTGGATATGAAGTAAAATAAACAGGAGAAATCAAGGATGATTCCAAATTTTGGCCTTAGCAACCAAAAGGATGGGTGGCATTAACCGATACGGGAGGGACCGTGGGAGAGGGACATTTGGGGGAATATGAGGAGCGTAGGTCCTAAAATGTCTCCCAGACTTCAAGACTAGCAATGAATATCAAGCGAGCATGTGAACACGGGAAACTGATATTCCTGCGAGATTTTTGTTAGGGAGTGTGTGTGTGTGTTTTCCATACTGTTCTAACAGCATTTAGATTTGCTTATAGATGGCAAAATGAATACATGCAGCAATCAATCAGTGCACATTTACAGAGAGAGATGTGTGGGTAAAGTTTAGCTTTTTTTTTTTTTTTAAGAGAGAGAAGGGAAGGAATGGAGAAAGAGAGGAAGAGAAACTTGGATGTGTGAGAGATACATCGATCAGTTGCTTCTCACATGCCCCCAACTGGGGACCTGGCCTGAAACCCAGGCATGTGCCCTGACTGGAAATCGAACCCACAACCTTTTGGTTCGCAGGCCAGCACTCAGTCCACTGAGTCACACCAGCCAGGGCATGTGGATAAAATTTAAATAAGAATCTCTAAGTAGTAAGATAATGGGTGACTTGTACTTCCTTTTGGGTTCTTTGCTGAATTTTTTGGCTTTTTTATGGTGAGCACTGGCTTGTTCTTCCAGATACTATAATAGTATATTCAAAGGATGTTAGAGGAAATTCATTTTACTTATAAAATCTGAAAGTGAGTATGTTCTCTGACATAGTGGAATAATGAAACCTTAGTGCTTGTCTTCAGCTTCACACAAAGAGCTGAAATGTGTATGTCTTGACGTGAAGTTTAAACATTACAAATTACTTGCTCTCAGGTTTTGCTCGGACCAAATGCTCTTTTTCTGATGATACTTGTTGAGCCTGAGCCTGTCTGCAACTAGGTGCACATGTGTGTTATGTATGTGAGTTTATATGAGTGTGTGTGTGTGCCGTCTGTATCAGGACTTAGCAGGTGCCTTCTGCACCAGTGCTATGAAACTCCACTGGGGGAAAAAAAATTGGGACACTGCCTGATTCCACAATGTTAAATGAAAATAACATTCAGACTTGAGTTAATCTGATTGCACGGGATCTATTTTCCCCCTTGCCGCAAATCAGAGCAGTTTTCAGCTAACAAGGATGGGTGCCCTACTTGAATGGGCAGCGGGCACTGCTGCTAGTCAGAGCGGCACTTAGCATGGCACTGCCATCATTACATCCCCGGGTTCAAGGCAATGAAACTCCAGGAGTGGCAAAGTCAAATCAGTTCAATTGTCTGATTGTTCATACTCATAAAGTGGGGAAGCTGGCAGGGGTCCGGCATAAAACTTAGAGTTGTGCAGGGGAGCTCCTTTAAGGTAATTCATTGCCCTCTGCAGAAGCTTAAATCAGAAGGGCCAGCATGGTCACAGTAAATGCAGCTCCCCACACTGCTTGAGAGCAATATTGCAGAGAGCCGGCTGCTATGCCAGATGTCAAAGGTGCACTAAAAGCACTTGTGTTTGATCTGCCCCATTCCCGAGAAGTACAATGGATGGGCCTTTAAGCACTGCCATAAAAAAAAGATTGTGATTAATGAAGCAGCACAACTTAATAAACCAAGTTGACTCCCGCTTCCTTCTCCTAGGCATTTTCACTGTCCACAAAGCAGTTCTTTCACTTAGCAGCAGGGACATGTAAAATGTTAATCATCAATCTGTGGGCCATTAAAGAAGTTGCTTTCCCTTTCTCAACTTGAAAACCAAGGGGGAAAGATAATAGGTTTGGTTAACAGAGCCATTCACATAATGGTGATGTGCGGAGGAGAGCTTTGATAGAGTCAGCGTGGGAGCCCTGAGCACTAATCCATCCTGCTCTTGGGACCACAAGTTCAAATCCTATCTGGGGCCAGGAGGCTCAGGATGGAGGCTGGGTGAGGAGGGTCTTGATTCAGTTGAACCCAGAGAAGGTTACTCTACCTGAGGGGGACCAAAGTAAGATGAGAAGGCATGGAAGCTTTCTGTGTCAGAAGAGAGGGACAGGTGCTGTTGGTGCTGCCTGATCTTACCTAGTCTTTTTCCCAGAAAAAAAAAAGGAACAAAGCAGCTTTCCCAGGTAGGCAAGTGGCCTTGAGGGGAGCCCTGGGCAGTAGAAGCTTCCCTCTCGCAGAAACCAACAGAGTTATTAGCTAATTCTCCAAAACCTAATGAAACACCTCTCTGCAGGAAGTCAAAACAAAAGTACTTCACTCAGAGATACATAATTTAAAATTTTACTCGTGCTTTAGAAGTTGCTTTTGGCAGAGGCAGAAGTCAGAGACACACGGATCGGGCACACAGCCCACAAATGTTTGATAGGGTCAATCAGTGAATATTGATAGGCAGAGAAAATCTACTGCAAGGCAGTGTCAGGTTAGGACATTTGAAATGCTCATGGTTAGGAAAGTTGATGCTGCAATTAAGAACAGTTCTCACTGTGACTCTTTTCACTGTTTTAGGTAAACTCTTGGTCTAGTCTTGCCTTGGTTAAAAAAAAGAAGTGTAGACTGTACCATGACCAGAGCAAGCTCCTAGAGCAAGTGTGTGCCTGACGACCCCAACGAAGGGAGGGCCAATGGTTCACGGCACTTGGAGAAACCCTGTCTTGTTGGCTGAAATGCTGTTTCCCTGCTAGAACATTTAACCTTCAGTTTTCATTACTTCCTCTAAAAACTAAATGGGGGCAAGACCATTTTCTATCTTTTAGAATCAAGCATGCCTACATTTTTTGTGTGGTTTTCCTCCACACACTTCTCCTAAATTACAAGTTCAGGCCCTTAAGTCCAGTGAAAATTAATGTCTTACTAACCCAGGTGGTCCCCTTGGCCTGAGGGAAATCCACCAGGCCCAAAAATGC
The DNA here is from genome assembly GCA_004027735.1 of Carollia perspicillata. Taxonomy (NCBI): domain Eukaryota; kingdom Metazoa; phylum Chordata; class Mammalia; order Chiroptera; family Phyllostomidae; genus Carollia; species Carollia perspicillata. The sequence goes on along the minus strand of PVKM010027122.1, from coordinate 7,220 downwards.
AATACTCAACTTCTCAGACCAGGACATGCCAGTCAGAAAAAAAAAGATGCCAACAGCACTCAGAAGTAGACTATGGCCAAAGAACTATTTGGAAGTTTATATTGAGGTCATGATTTTCACTGTTTTATGAGATTTCTTGGAGCAAGAACATAATTTATGAGAGAGCTATGATGAGTCATAATAAAAAAAGTGGGCTTCCTTTCTCTCCCCACAGCTCACTTAAATCTATTAGATGGTTATCAAGGAGTAGACATTGGTCAAATGAGCCTAAACACTGTCTTCAACACCATTTATTCATCACGGTGACCATTTCATTCTCCAACTTTCAGCCTCCAACTTCAACTCCACAGAGCAAACACAGTAATTGGTCCGAAACACTTGAAACACACTCCAGTCAAATCAAAACTTACTCCTGTTCCCCAGCAAGCCTTCTGCTAAAAATGCCCTTCCTCATCCTCTGTTCCAAAGTCTTCTCGTTCCCTATGGCTCAGTGTTGTCTTGAGTCCCTCTGGGAAACCTCCCTTCACTATGCACATTAAGTACCCACAAGGGAGCGTCTGCACCCCCTGACTCATGTGGCTCGGTTGGGCATCAGCCTGCAAAGTGAAAAGTCACTGGTACAATTCCAAGCCAGGCCACATGCCCGGGTTTCCAGTTCAGTCTCCATTTGGGGGCATGTGAGAGGCAATCAAGTAATGTTTCTCTCTCACATCAATGTCTCCCTCCCATTTTCCCCCTCCCTTCTCCCTCTCTAAAAATAAACAAAATCTTTAAAAAAATAAAACATCAGAACCTCTGCATGTATCTTCTGCGCACACCTCCTTATTCTCTAGCAATTGATTTGGGCCTGTGTGTCCCTCAGCACAGACCTAGTAGAGCACCTTGCCTCAGTATACAGTAAAACCTGTCACTGTTGGCCATTCCAGACTTCCTATACAGGGCAGGTGTGGGGAGGGGGCTATCTGATCGAACAGGTGGATAAGGGATCTTTTCCTGCTTACATACTAAGGACATTGCTTTTATATAGGTTTTATGTTATAGATCAATAAAATAACAGCACTTGCCAAAACATACTTAACATAATATTGAGAAAAATTTCATCAGCCACATCACAGGCAATGATAAAGCTAATGGTGATATAAAGTGAATTTGGAAAATTTGGCTGATGGTAGGAGCAATTAAAGTCCTTCCCCCAAGCCCCTGGAGCCACCTGCACTGGTTGTAATCATTCAACATGCTGTAAGTTCCTTACAGGCTGGTCCTACATCATGTTCTGATAGGCTTCTACAAGCAAGCAGTTTATACTCAATGGATGATTAATAAGTGTCCTCTGAACTAATGAATTAATTAACCCAGAATTTATTATGTTTAAAACTGTTCCTCACCTCCCTAGTTTGATGATAAAACTTAATTTCTTACAACTGTTGTACATGAAACTTTTAACAAATTTACCCAGTCTACCCATTCCTATCACTTGCCACCTCCTATCGTATGCCTTCAGTATGCGTGTAGAAACTAGCCACACAACTAATCTCCTGTCCTGACCATCTCTCCCAGCTGCTGTTCCCTCCACTGGGTGAGTTCCTTCTTACCATTCTCTATGAAGCCTTTCCTTCCCTCTTGAGAAAGGGAATCACTCCTTCCTTCTGTAAACTTCAAAAGCATTTTTGCAAATGTCTCAATTGTGGCTTTTGGGCCAATGAGGTTGTTTTACATTTCTGTCATCCCAGGACCTGTGAGTACCCACCCTGCTAATCTCAGCACTGTGCCTGGCAAATGCTAGGCACTTAATGAATCTTAGTTAAATCAATACATCAGTGACTGAACCAATAAAGTAATTGTGCAGCCATTGGAGGGGAGGCAGTTACAAAAGGCCACATGTTCTGTCTAGTCTGCCTATGCTCTGCTGGCCACAGTTCTTAGGGGGCTTAAAGGGAGTAGATCCTACATTTTCATAATAGTCCTCCAGAAGTGTCTTCAATTGTAAATTTGGATAAATTGAAATATTTTATTAAAATCTTTCAACTCCACCAACCACTTCCTTTCAAGAAATAATCCAAGATGACTCTTAAAAATCATTTTCAAGTTTATGTATCCAAGCTTTAAAGCTGGAGTACCCTTTAATGTCTTCTACTTTGTGGAAAAGGTGCATAACTCTCTTCATAAAATTTAGTCAATTCCCATCTCTTATGTATATCCAAGTTGACTTCCTCCATCTTAGCTCTTGTCATGATGGAAATTTACAGTGAGCATGGCCATTCGGTATAGGAAATGAATTAACATTCTCCACAGGACCCTCAGTTGTATAGTGTTTTAATAGGCTCCTTGTGTAAATTTCTATTCTTACCTCTTTGCTTATATGCCTGCTAGCTGGTTGCGTGTAATTCAGAAGTGAGGGCAAGAAATGTTTGATTTCACACGATGCTTGGACAGATAATGAGGGGGGAAAATGCATGGGGGTCAAGCAGTGAGAGGAAAGTTACAATGGACATTTTTTATAGCTGTCACCAAACTAACATTGATCAATAAAGCCAATTCTCATTCCAGTAGATTTTACCATTATAAATAATGAGAAAATAAGAGAATATACCTGATGATATTTTGAAAATGCCTGTCTAGTGAGAGATATGGAGAGTCAGTCAAAAGTATACCATATCCCAAATAAGGAGAACTTTTTATTAAAATTTTCTATAGAAAGAAAAAAAAAAACACTCTCCAAAGCCATACCAAAGAATACTCTTCCATTTTTCGGACCTACAATCAAATGAGGAACTGCACCAGACTAGATAATCTTTAATTTAACAGAGATTGCCAGTTGTTCATCAAACTCCTTTTTCTCTTTCTTGGACATATTGCTAGATTCCATGTCCCAGCTGCTTTTTGCACATAGGCATGAGCTTGTGATTGGTGGAGTTCCAGCAACAGTACATAAACAGGAGTGCCACTTCTAAGGCTGGCCCATAAACTTCCCATGTGTTCTCCTCCCCTCATATTTCTTTCCCCTCCTGGCGACAAGGCTGCAGGTCACAAAGGGCAACTTCAGTCCCTGTCTGTTACATTGGGCAGAACCACCATCTGCCAGGGCCACAGAAAGACTGTAGTGTAGAGCAAAGATCCCAACCAGTCACCCCAGACTGTCGTAGACTGCCGAGTAAACAAGAAGTGAATGTCTAGTGTTTTAAGTCATCTCATTTTGGTGTCTATTCATTGTTGTTGTCCAACCTCCCCTAATATAGGACCCTTTCAATTCTGGCATTCTTGGCTCAATGTCATGAACTAATAGTCCTTTATTTGAAATGAGAAGCATTGTGGGAAATGGAGAAGGTATAAGGGGGCTAAATGGTCATGGAAAAAATACAATTAAAAAATTTTTTAAAAAAGAGAACAAAATGGAGGAGGCTGTGCATGTATGGGGGCAGGGAGTATAGAGGAAATCTCTGTATATTATGTTCGATTTTGCTGTAAACCTCAAATTGCTCTGAAAATAATTTCTTTAAAAAAGAAAAAGCAGATCTAACTCCACCAATTTTGGATTGGAAATTGTTTTGGTGACTAAATAAAACTATCCTAAATAATAATTATTAATAATTCTGTGTGCCTATTGTGTGCCTTACCCTGTTCTTAGTGTTCTCTGTGCATTATCTCTAAACTCAAAGAATAACCCTGCTTCATGAACATTAGGTTGCAGAAATGAATTTGCTCTACCACACTCAGGTGCAAGAAATGGCACATTACCTTGTTTTTCTAAATCTACATAGAGGTCTGTTCTCTTTAAAATGACAAGAGAGTCCATCTCAGTAATATTTTCAATCGTAAAACATTTAAGAACAAAGGTTGTTCACTGAGCACTTAGAAAACAGGGAAGGGCTTTTAAACTTTAGGCCATTGGGCCCTGGTCCCAAGCCTACGTGATCCACTCAAAGGCAGGAGCCTCCATTTGATCCATGACCAGCATGGACATGTATTGCTCCCTGTGACTTCTCAGTCCATAGCTCTTAGTTCTCCTGGTATCCAACAACTAGCCCTTAACAAGCCCTGTACCTCTTACACAAAACAGCATCTTCTTCTCTATCTCCAGGAATGAATCTCTCTTCTCTTTCCCAGGGTAGGCTTCCCTTCGCCCATCAATGCCAAGGTCCAGCCCCCATCAATTTTCCAGAAGTCTTCTCAGGCCTTGCAACTTCTGCAATAAGTTATTAACATCCTGAGGCAAAGGCTTCCACCTATATTCTTGGGTTGGAGAACAACAAAAACAAACACATGTCAATATGTAAACAAACTATCCTACCATATTCAGATGATAAACTCAGTTCAGAGAGGTTAAACAGGTCGTCCAAGGTCACAAACCAATCAGTAGCAGAGCTTCAATTCAAACCTAAATCCCTCTGGCTCCAAGGAATAGCAAATTTTCTACCGTTCCACATAGGCCTCTCTGGGACACTTCAAGGCAAGTCACAGGCCTAAGAAGATTTTTGGTGACAATAGGATAGAATCATAAATCATCTTAAATAACATGAAATGTGTAACACAGTCACCAAAATCCAAGTCTTACATGTAAGTCTTACTGTAAGTCTTTTCATTTTAATCTTCAATGTTCACCCAAAGTTGGTATTCAAATAACTACTTTCCATTTATATAAGCACACATTGCACATGTGTACATACAAATAAGCAAAGAGGTTATTAAAATCATTAATTTATATGCATATTTTGCAACTAGAATTCTGAAATTACATATCTTATGAATTAGCCTCATTGAAAAGCATAGACAATTAAATCTCATTTGACTGTCTCAATGACAGCTTATAAAAACTTCCAAGTTACAATTTTAGTCACAGAAACATCTGCATAGGTTTTAGGAAAACAGAGAAGTTTAAGACAAGAGGATATTATTTACCTTAATACACAAATTCAGTCATTATTAAGATAAATGTTGGTCACTTAGAAGCTGAGTTCTAGTCCCTCCTCTGACAAGAGTTATATTAACTTTGGATGGAGCACATCTATTTGGATGTCATTACTTTCAGCTATCCTTTCAGCTCACAGATTTTCTAATTCTATGTTTCTGGGAGAAAATGGTACCTTACTTGTAAAATTAATTGCTTCTTGGTCCATATATGCAGTCAGTGTAGTATAAAGAGATGTAACAGGAACAGGAAATCAGAGAAAGAAAAATTTAGGAAGGAAGGAAGGAAAGAAAGAAAGAAAAGAGAAGAGAAAAGGAAAGAAAAAGAAAAGAAAAAAGAAAAGAAAAGGAGAATGGGACAGAGGGACAGAGAGGGAGGGAGGACAGAAGAGAAAAATATCTTCTCATTATGGCCCATATTTCTCAAGGGTGACCTAAGCATCGCTTGAAATTCTGTCGCTTCCTTTGGAGTCAGTCTGGAGCACTGCGCTTTGGCTATTCCACTTGCACAGGCAGGCCCATCTCACTGGAGAAGATGGGATGAAACAGGACGTCTTAGCCTGACACCATTAAATATTTGATTTATCTAACTCCCTTTGTTCTGATTCCATGCACTTCAAGCAACCCTCTGATTACAAGCCAGCTTCCATGTCCTCCAAGGACACAGTGTAATGGTCAGGCTGATAAATTTTTGTAGTTTGCAGAGATTCTGTTTTTCAATATGAATTGGTAAACCGGAAGGTCACTAGATGCTATTAAATAGCTAGTTGTGTTGAACAACAAATATGTAATCATCTAGGAAGGCTACAAAAAGAGGGCAGATAGGCAAGTGGAAGCAGAAAAATTCACTGGCAGATACCGTGCCAGACGCCTAAGAACCCGCTCATCGTCTTACACTCACTTAGTGACGGTGTCAAGAAGGAGTGGTTCGACCATGGGCTCATGGTCTATAAATGGTCATTAACTGTGCAGGAAAGATTTCCTTGACACTGACAGATGCAGAGGGGATACAAGGTGACATGGTACATATGCCAGCTTGGGTTTTCTCATCTAATGTCCTGTTAGGCCCCAATTTTCAAATTTGTATTTAAAACCATCATAGGGATTCATGCTCTAGTAATTTTAAGTTTGCTACCCTGGCTGGTGTGGCTCAGTGGACTGAGCATTGGCTTGTGAACCAAAGGGTCATGGGTTCAATTCCCAGTCAGGGCACATGCCTGAGTTGTAGGCCATGTCCCCAGTAGGGGGCACAAGAGAGGCAACCTCACATTGATGTTTCTCTCTCTCTTTCTCCCTCCCATCCCCTCTAAAACTAAATAAGTTAAAACTTTATTATTTTTTTAATTTTTAAAAATATTTTATTAATTATGCTATTATAGTTGTCCCATTTTTTCTCCCTTTCATTCCCCTCCACCCTGTAACCCCCCACACTAGCATTCCCCCACCTTAGTGCATGTACATGGGTTGTACATATAAGTTCTTTGGCTTCTCCATTTCCTATACTATTCTTAACCTCCCCCTGTCTATTTTGTACCTACCATTTATGCTTCTTATTCTCTGTACATTTTCCCCCATTCTTCCCCCTCCCCCTCCCTACTGATAACACTTTATGTGATCTCCATTTCTGTGATTCTGTTCCTGTTCTAGTTGTTTGCTTAGTTTATTTTCATTTTTGTTTTTGCTTTTGTTTTAGGTTCAGTTGTTGATATTTGTGAGTTTTACAACTTTTGTTATTTTTACTGTTCATAGTTTTAATCTTCTTTTTCTTATATAAGTCCCTTTAACATTTCATATGATAAGGACTTGGTGATAATGAACCGCTTTAACTTGGTTCATTATCTGGAAAGCACTTTATCTGCCCTTCTATTATAAATGATAGCTTAGCTGGATAGAGTGATTTTGGATGTAGGCCCTTGCTTTTCATGACTTCAAATGCTTCTTTGCAGCCCCTTCTTGTCTGCAAGTTTTTTGAGAAATCAGCTCATAGCTTTATGGGAACTCCTTTGTAGGTAACTGTCTACTTTTCTCTTGCTGCTTTTAAGATTCTCTCCTTATCTTTAAACTTGGGTAATGTAATTATGATATGCCTTGCTGTGTGCTTCCTTGGGTCCAACTTCTTTGGGATTTTCTGAGCTTCTTGGACTTCCTGGAAGTCTATTTCCTTTGCCAGACTGGGGAAGTTCTCCTTCATTATTTTCTCAAATAAGTTTTCAATGTCTTGCTTTTCCTTTTCTCCTTTGGCACCCCTATGATTCAGATGTTGGAACATTTAAAGGTATCCTGCAGGTTCTTAAGCTTCTCCTCATTTTTTTTGA
>PVKM010027121.1:0-18954 GCA_004027735.1 Carollia perspicillata | reverse complement strand
TAGATAAGTCCCTTTAACATTTCATATACTAAGGGCTTGGTGATGATGAACTCCTTGAACTTGACCTTTTCTGAGAAGCACTTTATCTGCCCTTCCATTCTAAATGAAGTTTTGCTGGATAGAGCAAGTCTTGGATGTAGGTCCTTGCCTGTCATGACTTGGAATACTTCTTTCCAGCCCCTTCTTGCCTGTAAGGTCTCTTTTGAGAAATCAGCTGACAGTCTGATGGGAACTCCTTTGTAAATGACTGTCCCCTTATCCCTTGCTGCTTCTAGAATTCTCTCCTTCATTTTAATCTTGGCTAATGTAATTATGATGTGCCTTGGTGTGTTCCTCCCTGGATCCACCTTCTTTGGGACTCTGTGAGCTTCCTGGACTTTTTGGAAGTCTGTTTCCTTTGCCAGATTGGGGAAGTTCTCCTTTACTATTTGTTCAAATAAGTTTTCCACTTGTTGCTCTTCATCTTCCCCTTCTGGTACCCCTATGATTTGTATGTTGGAATGTTTAAAAATGTCCTGGAGGTTCCTAAGTCTCTCCTCATTTTTTTGAATTCTTGTTTCTTCCTTCTTTTCTGTTTGGTTGTTTCTTTCTTTCTTCTGGTCCACTCCATTGATTTGAGTCCCAGTTTTCTTTCCATCACTATTGGTTCCCTGTGCATTTTCCTTTATTTCTCTTAGTGTAGTTTTCATCTAATTTTGACCAAAATCAACCAGTTCTGTGAGCATCCTGATCACCAATGTTTTGGACTGTGCGTCTGATAGGTTGGCTATCTCTTGGTCGCTTAAAAGTATTGGCTCTGGGGCTTTGATTTGTTCTTCCATTTGAGCCATTTTTGGTCAAGTCGCACCTGTTACGTAGTGAGGGGTGGACCCTTAGGTGTTCATCATGGTGAGGCAACCCAGTTGCTGGGTTGTGATGTTGTATGTGGGGGTGGGGTCAAGAGGGAACCAATGGCACTTGCTTTGCTCTCTCTCGGTTTTCAGTCCCTTCCACCACTTCCCACAAGCAAATTGGGCCCTTCTGGTGCTGGTTTCTGGGTGGGTGGGCTTGTGTATGTTCTAAGACCCTGTGGGTCTCTCCAACACACTCTCCTGTGAAGCTGGGAGTCTCTCCCGGCACCTCCGCCCCCACAAGTGTTTTCAGTCGGTGCTTTTAGGCTTTGTTTCCAGGCGCTGGGGCCCTGGGGCCCTGGGTTGTGCAGTCTGTCTTGCTGCCTGTTTTTGCCTTATCTGCACCTTGCAGCCAGCTGCCTTGCACTCGTTTCCTCCCTGTGCCTAGGGTCTGCTAGTCCCGTACCACCTGTGCGCCACTCTGCATGCCTGGGTCTGCCAGCCACCACTTTTTCTTGCCGCAACCCCTCTCCGCCGCCACCGACTCCTCCCCTCTTACCAGTCTGGATGAATGGTTGTCGGACTTCCGTAGAGTTCAGTTTTCTGTCTGTTCTGGTTGTGTTTTTGTTTCTAAATCTTTGTTGTCCTTCATTTTAGTTGTGTGAAGAGGCACAGTGTTTCCACCTATGCTTCCAACTTGGCCAGAAGTCCTGATTCTCCTGTTTGGTGCTTTGATATTTGTTGGAATTCCCTTAGCATTTCAAATAAAGACCCCTCTAGAGTCACTTGCCTACAGCCTCAAGGACCATATTAAGGTGGCAGGTCTTTAACAGTGCACTGTGCTAAGGAGAAACTAGAATGCTATATTGACATGACTCTGTGTCCATTGCTGTCTATCTCGGGTCAACCATTTGCAACTGCTTCTCCCTTTCTTCTGGCCATCTTGGTGAGGGGGTATATAAAGGCAGCAGCTTATGCACCTTCTTCCAATCCCTCCATCTTTGCTTCATGGTCAGAATTCCACTGGGGAAGAGTACTTGGAGCTCCAGGTGTCCCTTGGATTTGGAAGGAAATCTCAATTTCTACCCAAGGTTAATTGAAATACTGGTCTGGCAGAGAGAATGGTCACATCAGCCAAATGAAGCAGCTTGGAGGGGAGGCCTCAGAAAAGTTGAGGGTAGCAGTGGGGGTGGGTGGGGGTCAGCAGAATCCCTCTCTTGGCTAACACCTCAGTTCTGTGCCGTTGACTTTTTTTTTTTTGCCATTATCTCCCAGAATTTTCTAAAACTATTGTGTTGCCACACATGAAAACCCTAAAGTCTTTCTAAAATAACTTGTTTAATGAAATTCCATGTAGTAGTTGCTTTTCTTATTTTGGCAAATGGGCTTTCATGCACTAGATCTGTTTTGAAGGTTTTATAATATGCTGAGGTCATTTCCAAGTGACGTTCCAAGTGATGATTAAAGACTTTTAATGTTTATCTGAAAAATATTTTCTTTCAGAACAATGATGTATTTATAGGAAATAATTAACATAATGCCACTTGAAAAACAGAGGACTTGTGGAACACAGAAATCTGAGCCTCCTTTCCCTTCGTTAGTTTAGTCACTTCCACTGCAGAAATTGTAATTGCTTTCAAGGACCAAATTCAAAATCCTGAATGTTTCTGGCTACTTTAAGAAAAAGCTAAAGAGATAACATGTTATAAGGAATAAAAAGTATATGGAGAACATTTATTTTACTGATTGTACTAAAAAAATCTTTGGGAAATTCTTGTAACCTGCTGGTATGATATTAATTTGCGTGCTTAGTTTTAAGAGGTGACTGTGAAATCTCTTTCTTTAAAAATCAGAGTTTTTTTTTTTTCTTTTAGAAAACTTAAGCTAATGTATACAGCCATGTTATATTGCCAAATATCTAGAAATCCAAAGCTGTTAAATCTTAAATGTTGGAGAAAAATAATACAAAAATATTAATACCGATTTCAGCTTCTGTTAATTTTAGAGCTAGCCTGCATTATGTCTGTGTTAGGAAATTGTTTAAACCCTATAATCATTTATTCATCAGAATAATTTTGTATGTGTGTCAGAATGTTGGTAGAAATAAATTTTTTATTTGGAAGTTTGACGTTTAATTAGAAAGTTAAGAGAAACTAGAAATGAGGTTTAGCATGAGGGTTTTTTTTTCCTTCAAAAGTTAGGTAATAATTGCAATACTTTTTATGTTATTTCACATAATGGGGAACCAGGAATGTAGTTGACAAAATAATAACACTAATTGCTAACATTTATCAACTACTTACTATGCGCCCAAAACTCTGCTGTGTACCTCACATCTAATATTTCTTCAATTCTCCCTGTAATGCTGGGAAGTAAGTACTTTAGTCACCCCATTTTTAAATAAAGATTCTGCGGCTTTACAAGTTTAAGTGGCTTGACCACCAAGTAGAAAATTTCAGGGATGGATTTTGAACCTAAGCAGGCCAACAAACAGAGGACAAAGTTTCTCATCACCACAGGTCTTAGGTGACAAGGTCTCTCATGAAATATTGGCTGAATATTATGGCATTTTGGTGACTACATCAGCCAGGATACAGCCGTAACTGCAAATGAAGCCCTCTGCAATTACTGGATGCCTTTTTAGTGCCGAGAATGATGCTCAGCACTTGATATATATACATATTGTCTCATTTAATTTGCACCCTGCAATGGAAATATTATTTATACCTATTTTACAAAGAGGCTTAGGGAAGTTAAATGACTTCCTCTTAGTTGAGCTGCTTTGCAACTTTTGAAGTTAGGATAGTGCAGAGTAATGGATTAACATCAGTAGGCAAGATTTTCTTATTTATTGCAAAGATTTGCTGAGTCTGTTTAGTTCAGTATTTTAAGCATTGACTAAGATGAATATACAAAATGCAAATTTCAAATGACACAAAGCTGAGAGATAGTATATGTATTGGAGGACGGAACAATATTCAAAAAGATCTTCATGATTTGTTTCATTGTTATACGTAATTAATAGCGTACATTCACTTGTTCAAAGATAATAGTAAAACAATACTAAAACTCGCTCTCACCTCTGCCAGCAACCGCTCCATCACATCACCCTGTCACACACAGTTCAGAACTGCTCTACTGCTTTCTTGTGTATTCATTCAGAATTTCACCTTAGCAAAAACCGAATATATTTCTATTCTTCTTTTTCTCTTTTTCTAATGCACTGTTTTAGTAGCAATAAATCAGATATCTTTTCATATCAATGTTACCTGAAGAACTTTCTTTCTTATAACTGTGTAGTATTATATTATAGATATATAATAATTGAAACTGTCTCCTATTTTTTCAAATTTTATGTATTTTATTTTTCAGTTACAGTTGACATACAGTATTATAGGCCAGTATCATCAGCCAAGAAACAAGCAGGTGTAAAACATAGTGATTATACATTTTTAATAAATACTGAGTGATCACCCCAGTACATCTGGTACCCACCTGATACCATACATTACATTGCCATATTACTGATTATATTCCGTCTGCTCACTTTATATCCCTGTGACTGGTTTTATAACTGGCAACTTACATGTCTTCATCCCTTCACCTTTTTCACCTGTCCCCCTAACTCCTCTTCTGTCTAACACCCATCAGTTTCTTCCCTATATCTAAATTTGTTTCTGCTTTGTTTGCTGATTTATTGTTTTTTAGATTTCTCATACGTAAAATATGGTATTTGTCTTTCTCTGTGTTATTTCACTTAGCATAACCCTCTAGGCCCCTCCGTGTTGTCTCAAATGGCAGGATTTTATTTGTTTTTATGGGTGATATCCATGGTGTACATATATATTGCATCTTGTTTATTCATCTGTTGATGGACACTTAGGGTGCTTTCATCTCTCAGCTATTTTAAGTAATGCTGCAGTGATCATAGGGGTGCATTTATCTGTTTGAATTAGGGTTTTGGATTTCTTTGGGTAAATACCCAAAGTGGGATTGCTGGGTGATATGGTAGTTCTATTTTTAATTTTTTAAAGGCACCTCCATACTGGTTCATAGTGGCTATACCAGTTTACATTCATACCAGTTGTGCACAAGGTCCCCTTTTCTCCACATCTTCACCAGCACTTGTTGTTTGTTGATTTATTGATGATAGCCATTCCAACCGGTATGAGGTGATTTTTCTGTGGTTTTAATTTGTATTTTCTTGCTGATTACTGATGTTGAACATCTTTTCATATATCTATTGGCCATCTGTATGTCCTCTTTGGAGAAATGTCTATTGAAGCTCTCAGTTCTTTTTTTTAATTGGATTATTTATTTTTTTGGTGTTGTATGAGTTTCTTAGGTATTTTGGATATTAACCTCTTACCAAATATATCATGGATAAATATGTTCTCCCATTCAGTAGATTGTCTTATTGTTTTGTTGATGGTTTCCTTAGCTGTGCAAAACCTTCCTAGTTTGATGTAGTCTCATTTGTTTATGATTTTTGTTAGTTTGTTTCCATGCCCAAGGAGACATGCAAAAAATATTACTAAGAGCAATGTCAGAGTTTACTGCCTATGTTTACTTCTAGGAGGTCTATGATTTTGAATCTTTAATCCATTTTGAGTTTGTCGTGTATGGTATAAGAAAAGTAGTCTAATTTAGTTTTTTGTCTATATCTGTTGAGTGCTCCATCACCATTTATTGAAGAGATTATCTTTACCCCGTTGTATATTCTTACAATATTCCTTTGTCGTAGATTAATTGACCATATAGGGGTGGGTTTATTTCTGGATTTTCTATTCTGTTCCATTGATCTATGTGTGTTTTTTATGCACCATGCTGTTCTGATGACTATAGCCTTATAGTATAGTTTGATGTTAGGTAGCATGGTACCTCCAGTTTTGATCTTGTTTCATAAGATTGCTTTGGCTAGTTAGGGTCTTCTGTGGTTCCATATAAATTTTAGGATTATTTGTTCTAGTTCTGTGAAAAATGCCTTTGGTGTTTGGATAGAGATTGTATTGAGTCCCTATAATTCAAAATATTTTGAATAATATGGATATTTTTAATAATGTTAATTCTCTTTATATATGAACACAGTATAGCCTTTCATTTATTTGTATCTTTAATAACTTTCTTCATTGTCTTATAGTTTTCTGAGTTCAGGTATTTTACATCCTTGGTTAAATTTATTCCTAGGTATTTTATTGGTTTTGATGTAATTGTAAATGGGATTTTCTTAATTTCTCTTTCTACTAGTTTGCTATTGGTATATAAAAATGTAACTGATTTCCAAATATTAATTTTGTATCCTGCTACTTTAATGAATTCATTTATTAGGTTTAATAGTTTCTAGTTTTTTGGTGGAATCTTTAGGAATCTCTCTGTATAGTATCATGTCATCTGCAAACTAGGAAAGTTTTACATCTTTTCAATTCAGATGCATTTTATTTTTCTTGTCTGATTGCTGTATCTAGGACTTCCAGTACTATGTTGAATAAAAGTGGTGAAAGTGGATAACCTTGTCTTATTCCTGATCTCAAAGAAAAAACTTTCAGTTTCTCACCTTTCAGTGCGATGTTAGCTGTGGGTATGTCACATATGCCCTTTATTATGTTGAAGTTTGTTTCCTCTAGTCCTACTTTGCTGAGAGTTTTTATTATAAATGGATGCTGGATTTTGTCAAATGCTTTCTCTTAATGTATTGATATAATCATATGGTATTTATCCTTCATTTTGTTTATGCGGTATATCATATTCATTAACTTGGAAGATATTGAACCAACCTTGCACCACAGGAATAAATCCCACTTCATCATAGTGGGTGATCTTTTTCATGTATTGCTGAATTTAGTTTGCTAATTTTTTTTTGAGGATTTTTATCTGGTTTTGGTACAAAAATGAGTTTGGAGTTTTCCTCCTCTTCATTTTTCTGGAGTAGTTTGAGAGGGCTAAGTATTGACTCTTCTTTGAATGTTTTGTAAAATTCACCTGTGAAGCCATCTGGTCCATTACTTTTTTGTTGTGGGTTTTTTGATTATTGATTTGATTTTGTTAGTCGTTATCAATTTGTTCAAACTTTCTGTTTCTTCCCAATTCAGTCTTAGAAGATTGTATGTTTCTAGGAATTTATTCATCCCTTCCAGGTTGTCCAATTTTTTGACATAATTATTTGTAGTATTTTTTTTATAATCCTTTGTATTTCTGTGGTATCAGTTGTCACTTTTCTTCATTTCTGTCTTTATTTGAGTCCACTCTGGTTTTTTTGGTTTTGATTTTGTTTTTTTATTTTTTTAGTCTGGCTAAAGGTTTGTCAGTTTTGTTTATCTTTTCAAAGAACTGGCTCTTGGATTCACTATTCTTTTCTATTCATTTTAAGACTCTATTTTGTTTATTTTCACTCTGATCTTTGCCATTTCTTTTCTTCTCACTTTTGCTTTGTTCTTCTTGTTCTTGTTTTTTCAGGTGTAAAGTTAGATATTTTATATGAGATTTTTTTCTTGTTTCTTGCTATGCATTTCCCCCTTAGAACTGCTTTGGTTGTGTCTCATAGATTTGAGGTCATTGTGTTTTCATTTTCATTTGCCTGAAGGTATCTTTTGACTTCTTCCTTGATCTCATTGTTAGCCTGGTTATTGTTGAGTAGTATGTTATTTAGCCTCCTCCTCTTTCTTCCAGTTTTTGTCTTGTAATTGATTTCTATTTCATACCATTGTGATTTGAGAAGATGCTTGAGATGATGATCTGAGAAGATGCTTGAGATGATTTCAATCTTCTTCAATTTATTTAGGCTTGTTTTGTGGCCTAACATGTGGTAGGTCCTGGAAAATGTTCAGTGTGCACTTGAAAAGAATGTATATTCTACTACTGTTTTGGGTAAAATGTTCTGAAATACCAATTGCCTCCATCTGATATAATGTGTCACTTAAGGCTATTGTTTTCTTGTTGATTTTCTGTCTGTATGATTTATTCATTGATGTCAGTGTGGTGTTGATGTTCTTACTATTACTGTATCTTTTGATCTCTACCTTTATGTCCCTTGATAATGGCTTTATATATTTAGGTGCTCCTACATTAGGTGCTTAAATGTTTACAGGAATTATATGCTCTTTTTGGATGGATCCATTTATCATTAAGAAATGCCTTCTTTGTCTTTTGTTATAGCCATTGTTTTAAAGTCTTTTTCTGATGTAAGTTTTGCTACCCTAGCCTTTTTTAGTTTGCATTTGCATCAAATATCTTATTCTATCATTTTACACTTAGACTGTGTGTGTCTTTTGATCTTTTGTGGACTTCTGATGGGCAGTGTATGCATGGTTCTTGGGTTTTTTTATCCATTCAGCCACTCTAGGTCTTTTGATTAGAGCATTCAGTCCATTTATATTTAAAGTAATTATTGATAGGCATGTAGTTATTGCCATTTTATTTCTTTTGATTTTTTTGTATTTCTTCTCTGTTCCTTTCTTATTCTCTTGCTCTTCTTTTTTATATGTTGAAGACTTTATATAGTGTTGTGTTTGGAGTCCTTTCTCTTCCTATCTTGTGTATTTCTTGAGGGTTTTTTTCGAGGTTACTACATGCTTCTTGTATACCAAGCTATTCTTATAGCAGCAGTCTATTTTAAGTTGATGGTGACTTAAATTAGAATACATTTCTAAAGTCACTACAATTTTTACTCCTTTCATATTTATGTTCTTCATTATTGTTTACTTCTTTTGTGTGTGTTTGTGTCTGTCCCTTAATTTATTGTTGTAATTACACATGGTCCTACTACTTTTGTCTTTCAGCTGTTATATTAGGTTTATAGTTAGTTGAACAATGCTTTCATTAAGTGTTTGCCTTTGTCAGTGAGAATTTATTCTTTCCTGTATTTTCTCATTCATATTTCTGATCTTTTCTTCTTAAAGAAGTCTGTGTAATATTTGTTGTAATACCGGTTTAGTGGTAGTGAACTCCTTAAGCTTTTTCTTGTCAGGAAACTCTTTATCTCTCCTTCAATTCTAAATGATATACTTGCCAGGTAGAATAATCTTGGTTATAGGTTCTTAATTTTCATCACTTTGAATATTTTATGCCCATCCTTTCTGGACTGCAAAGTTTGTGTTGAGGAATCAGCTGATAATCTTATGGGAGCTCCCTTGTACATAAGTAACTGCTTTTCTCTTGCTACTTATAAGATGCTACTCTCTTTGTTTCTAGCCTTTAACATTTTAATTATGTGACTTTGGGTTCATCTTGTTTGGGACTCTGTACTTCCTGGGCTTGTATGTTTATTTCCTTCCTCAGATTAGGGACAATTTCAGTCATTATATTTTTACATAGGTTTTCAATAGCTTGCTTTTTCCCTTCTTCTGTTACCCCTCTGATGCTAATGCTTGATGTTGTCCCAGAGGTTCCTTAAACTATGCTTATTTTTCAATTCTTTTGTTGTTGTTGTTCCATTTGAGTGTTTTTTGCTAGCTTTCTTCCAGATTGATTTGATCCTCTGCATTATCTAATTTGCTGTTGACTCTGTCTAATATATTCTTTATTTCAGTTCATTGTATTCTTCATTTCTGACTAGTTCTTTCTTATGGTTTCTATCTCTTGTTTAGGTTCTCACTGAGTTCATCTGTTCACCCTCTACATTAATTGAGCATCATAATAACCAGTGTTTTGAAATTTATGTCTGGTAGATTGCTTGTCTCCATTTCATTTAGTTGTTTTTCACAAGTTTTATCCTTTCATTTGGGCCATGTTTCTTTGTCTCCTTGTTTTGGCAGCCTCTCTGTATTTGTTTCTACGTATTACGTAGATCTGCTATATCTTGGAGTCTTGGCCGAGTGGCCTTACGTTAAGTATCGTGTTGGGCCCAGTGGCTCAGTTTCTCTGTTCACCTGAGCCAGGTGCTCCAGCGGTGTCCTTTGTGTGGGTTGTGAGTGCCCCCTTATTATGGTTGAGCCTTGATTGCTGTGCTGTTCACACATCACTGGGTGGGGTTGCCCCTCAGGCTGATTGACTATTAGGGCTGGTTATGACAGACAAGTTTATTTGGTGGGGGGCACATGGCTGACCCCACGTAACAAGAGCCGAGGCCATCCTTCAGGTATGTCATTTGTTGAGCTGGTCAGGTGGTGATCTGGTAGTGTGAAGCCGACCTACCTTCTGGTAGAGCTCCACTGCAAGCCAAGTTTAACCATGACTTGTGCTTGGTGTGGGAGCACCTAGTAGGAGCTATAAAATGATCTGCAGTTGGTTGCTGCTTGTGCTGGGATTGGAGACACCTGGAGAGGCTGTGCAGGGACCTGAGTCTGATTGCCACTAGTTCCAGGCTTGGGATCCTTTGGTATACACATCACTATGTGAACTTAGGCTAGCCACCACTTGTGTCTGCTTTTGGCCCCTTAGTTAAAACTGTGTCAGAAGACAAGACCACCCACACCTTGGGATCACCTGATTGGAGTTACAATGCAAGCTGAGACTGGTTGCTGCTTGGTGCTGGGTTTAGGGCTACTTAGCAAGAGGTACAGGACACATTGAGGCCAGCCACTGTTTGGTGTCTGTGGACCTTGAAGAGATTTTAGGAAAGTCCATGTGTGCGCTGAGGCTGTCTGCTTCTGTGGAGGAACTGCTGGAAGAGTCTTGTGCTGGGTTGGTGAGTTGGGTGGGACAGGGTCTCAAGGAATTACAAGGGCAGGGTAAACAGTGTTAGCTAGGTATATGAGAGTGTCTGCTTCTTCCTGCTGACTGGGTAGCAGGAGCAATCAACAAAAAAACAATGGTGCCTGGGAGCTCTTCAATAGAGAGAGCTGTCGTGACTCCTCCCCCTCTAGCCTGCTTCCTGAAGCTAGTAAATTTTGTTCTTCTTCATATGTCCTTGGGGCCTTTCAAGCTGCTGTCCTTATATTGGAACCCAAAGTGAGTTGAATCTGTGAGCAAGCGGGTTTGTTTGTGAGCCCCTCAAGAGCAGTGTTTCAGTTTCCCTCTGTCTCACCTGGATGCAGTCCCCACTGTTTTTCACTGCCAGGTGTTATGGGGACTCCCCTTCCTGGCACTGGTACCCTGGGCTACTGAGCCCAGTATGGGCCTGGGACCCATGCTCCTCAGAAAGGACCTTTTCAGCCTAGATAACCCTCCTGACTCTTAATTGCCACACCCTGTGTGTGGCACCTTCCTGTTCTACATCTCTGCCCCTCCTACTATTCTTAATGTGGCTTCTTTAGATCCTTAGTTATAGGACTTCCATTCAGCCTGTCTTCAGGTGGTACTCAATGATCATTGTTTTATAATTTAATTGAAATTTTGATGCGGTTGTAGGAGAAAGCAAACTCAGTTTAGTTACTCCACAATCTTGACCAGAAATACCCCCTGCTTTCTTGTATATTCACATAGAGCTTCATTTTAGCAAAAAGTTGAGTGTGTTTATATTCTTTCTCTCTTGTTCTCATTTACTGTTTCACTTAGCAGTAATCAGCCATCTTTCCATGTAAGTATTACCCAGAGAGCTTCTTCATTCTTCCTTATAACTGAGTAGTATTATATTTTATGTATGGATGCACTGCATTTTTTTTTCATTTCATTCATATTGAAACACATTTAGGTTGTTTCCAGTTTTTGGCAATTATGAATAAAGTTGCTGTAGACATACACACACAAACTGTTTTTTTTAAGCATCCTTATTTAAGATAGCATTTACATACCATAGAATTCTCTCATTTAAAAGTATAAAATTCACTGATTTTTAGTTAATTTACAAGAGTTGGGCAACCATAACTAAGGTAATTTTGTAACATTTTAGTCATTTCAAAAAGAGACCTTGTACCTATTTATAGGTTATCCCTATTCCATCCTCAACCTCAGAAAGCTATTAATCTTTTTTCTACCTGTATAGATTTGCTTTTTGTGGGTGGGAGTGGGTAATTTCATATAAATGGAGTCATACAACATGCGGTTGTTGGCATCTTGGTTCCTTTCACTTAGCATGTTTTTAGTTTTGTCCATGTATAAGAATTTCCTTTTATTGCTGAATAGTATTTTATTGGGGTATATCACATTTTGTTAACCCATTCACTAGCTGATAGACATTTAAGTTGTTTACAGTTTGGGGCTATTATGAATAATGCTGCTCTGAACAATTGTTTATAAGACTTCATGAGGACATATGTTTTTATTTCTCTTGGATAGAAACCTAGGAGTGGCATTGCTGGATCACATAGTAAAATTATGGTTTGCACATTAAGAAAATACCAAACTGTTTTCTAAAGTAGATTGATTGTGTGTTCACATTTTAACCAGCACTGTATGATGGTTCCTGCTTCTGCACATCCTTGCCAGTACCTTTTATTGTCTGTTTTTTTTTTTTATTATAGCCATTCTCGTGGGTGTAAAGTGGTATCTCATTGTGGTTTTAATTGCATGGCCCCAGTAACAAATAATATTGGGCATCACGCAGATACAGAAAGAAATATTCCAACTCAATAAAAACACAAATGGCTCAGTTTTTTAAATGGGCGTTTCTCCAAAGAAGATATATAAATGACCAATAAGCACATAAAAAGATGCTCAACATCATTAGTCATTAGGGAAATGCAAATCAAAACCACAGTGAGATACTACTTCATAGCCACTAGGATAGCTGTGTGTTTTTTTTTATTTTAAAGGAGGATTTGGAGAAATTAGAACTCTTATGTTTTGCTGGTAAGAATGTAAAATGATGAGCCACTATGGATAACAGTTGGGCAGTTCTTCAGACAATGAAGAATGAAGGGCAGTTACTGTGTGACCCAGTTATTTCACTTCTGTGAGAATACCCAAGAGAATTGAAAACATGTTACACAAAAACTTGTCCATGAATGTTCATAGCAAATTATTGATAGTAGCCAAAAAGCAGAAACAGTCTGAAGTTCTTTAACTGAAGAATAGATAAACAAAATGTGGTAAATCCATATAATGGAATATCATTAAGCTATAAAAATTAAGAGAATACTGCCCTGGCTGGTGTAGCTCAGTGGATTGAGTGCGGGCTGTGAACCAAAAGGTCGCAGTTTGATTCCCAGTCAGGGCACTGGGTGCAGGCCAGGTCCTCAGTGGGGGCCATGTGAGAAGCAACCACACATTGAGTTTTCTTTCCCTCTCTTTCTCCTTCCCATCCCCTTTCTCTAAAAATAAAAAGAAATAAAATATTTTTAAAAAAATTTTGGGAGTACTGATATCCTGGTACAACATGAATGAATCTTGAAATCATGTTAAGTGAAAGGAGCTACATATAAAAGGCCACATATTATATGATTCTATCAATACAAAAATGTCTAGAATAGGAAATTCATAGATTAGTCATTGCCATGAACTGGGGGGAGAGAGAATAGGAAATGACTGCTAATGTATATGGGATTTCTTTTAGATGCAAAACAAATTTGAAATTTTGTTTCTAATTCTAATTTCTGAAATTAGACAGTGATGGTTGTACATCTTGTGAAAATACTAAAAATTATTTCACTGTGCATTTTTAAATGGTGAATTTTATGGCATGTGAATTACATCTCAACAACAACAAAAAACTCTTATTTACAACTGTTATAAAACCAATAAAATTTTCAAAGTTGATTAAAATTGCTGTTTTATGATATATACCAGTGTATTTAATACAGAGAAGAATTCACAAGTATTTTGAAGGACTGTGATAGAGTGAGAATAGATGATTTCATATTTGATGGTGGTAGAAACTTATTTGTAGTTGTACTGTCTACTAGAGTGCTATTATAAAACTCTGAATGTGAACTTTTATGTGTATTATTTTATTGTATTAACAGATTCCAGAAAACTTAAAAAGACACAGATCTCTAATTTGAGATGTCCTGGTCATCAACATAAAGCTTTAAAATGCTTTGTCGCAGATCCTCTCTTATTTATGCCCCACTTTTGTAGTTTGTTGGATTACCAGCCCTCTCCAGTCCCTTTGTCTTACGACATACTGAATGGTCATGGCTAGGAAATGACACTGAAGTCTGGTGACACATCCATTCTCACTAATTAAGTTGTATGCTAACCAGAAGTCAGCTGTGTTCCTAAATCTGTTCATGCTGGTAGTTGTAGTAATCATGATTAAATAGTTTGACTAAATATTATGTAAACTGGTGAAATATGAGTGCAAAAAAAGTTAAATGTTTGGAAACACAAAGACATATTACTTAATACTTTTGAATTGAGTGTGGGTAAGAAACTAAAAAAATTGGGTTAAAAATTAGAAAAATGTTGACACGTTCTTTGCTCAAAAAGCTTTTTTCTTTTTTTTGAGTAGAACAAAAAATATTTTTGTTCTACTTTAAAGAAGTGGAAACTAGATATTATAGACAGTCGCGGTTTACACTAGAGAGCTGACACATCTAGAAAGAGATAGTTTTGAACCTGCATTGGAAGACTGGCAAACAAACGCACATTTATGCAGTCTAATTTAAATGAAAATGTTTTAAGAATTGTATGTTTTAAGAATACATACAATTCTTAAAACATTTATTATATGTATCATTTGTAATGACTCCTCTTTTAACTGAGAGTTTCAGTTACCAATGAACTACCTGGCACGCTTGCGTCAGATAAGAGGGTTTCTCCTCTGGTAATTAGAGACCAAAGAACTGGATTACAAGTTAGGGGACTCATGGTCCCAGCTTTGCTGCTGAACTAGTTGCGGTACTTTAGACAAGTAAATTAAATTTGTTTCATGTATTTCGCAATACTTTTGAATTTAGCAAAATATCTTTGCTTAGTGATTCCTAATATCAAGAAGAGTGAAGTGCTAGAAAACAGATTTCCCTCTTTTTAGTATCCCTTTCTGCTTTCTCTCTTTCCCTTTCTTTTCCCATTCTCCTTCCTTCCCTGCCTTACAGTACTGGGAAATAGGAGTACAATGTAGTTTTTATCTGTTAAATTAAACATTTGTTAATGTTGCCCTGGCTGGCGTGGCTCAATGGATTCAGTGCCGGCCTGCGCATCCAAAGGTCACTGGTTGGTTTCCCAGTCAGGGCACATGCCTGGGAATGCAGGCCAGGTCCCCAGTTGGGGCATGTGAGAGGCAACCAGCCGATCTATCGATGTATCTCTCACACATCAGTGTTTCTCTGCCTCTCTTTCTCCCTTTCTTCCCCTGTCTAAAATAAATAAAATCTTCAAAAAAAAAAAAGGTTTGCTTTATTTGTAACACTTTAATTTGATATCAAAAAACCGTGCCCTTTTATACTCAGTAAATCTACAGGTGTAGATTTCATTTTCTTCTGTTTTGGGGGTTTCAGTTACACTCTGTGTTTGCTAAAATGGAACAATAAGAGAAAAGGCTTTCCTTCATCTGTCTCAAAGCAAGCATGTTCTACTAGCTCCTATTAGGCATTTAACGTTATGTTATAACTGCCTAATTGACAAGGTCTTTACCTCCAGGAGATACGGGGATGGGGGAGTAGGACTGAGTTGTCACTGGAATCCCAGTGCCTACTGCTCTGCCAGGAGCGTTCAACTCCTGGCCCACAGGCAGCGTGTGGCCTGGGATGGCTAGCAGTGCGGCGCAACACAAAATCATACACTTACTAAAAACTTTTTTTTGCTCACCAGTTTTCATTAGTGTTTGTGTATCTAACTTGTGGCCCAAGACTAA
Organism: Carollia perspicillata; assembly: GCA_004027735.1. Lineage (NCBI taxonomy): Eukaryota > Metazoa > Chordata > Mammalia > Chiroptera > Phyllostomidae > Carollia > Carollia perspicillata. Next base: position 3,516 of record PVKM010027121.1, on the reverse strand, counting down.
CTAACTTCTAACTTCTTCCAATGTGGCCTAGAGATGCCCAAAGTTTGGGTGCCCTAGCACAGACACCCCTGCTCGGCCTTCAGTATGAATGTTAAAGAGTTATATAAATGAATATTTTCACAACTTCACCTCCCTCTTTCTCATGACTCCCTCCTCCCCCAAATATTTGTCTCTACCAATTATTTGCTCCAGCTTATTTGTATTTTGGCACATAAATGTTATGTAATTGTGAAAGAATATGGGCTCTAAAGTTAAGAATCCTGGCTCTGATACTAGTCTCTCAAATTTGTTTAATTTTTCTAGGCCTTAGTTTTCTCATCTGTAAAATGAGAATAATACCTACGAACACTATGGTCATTAGGACAAAATTAAGGAACGCATAAACCAGGCTTAGTGCCAAACTGAGTAGAAATGCAGTAACTATTCTTCCCTTTTCTTCTTTTCATTTGTCATTTCCATTTTTTAAATTAGGAAATTGGGTCCATGAGAAGTTAAGTGACTTGCCAAAAATTAAATCGCCGTCTCTCCGGTCGCACCCTTTTTTAGAGCTCATGCCAGGAGGCCTGTAGATTCTCAAAGTGTACTTTCGTCTTCCCTACCACTCATTCTAGCCTTCCCAGCTGCCCCAGTCTAAACACCTCAGCCACCCTCAGTTCTTTATTTTCCTTTACCTTTCCAACGAGCCAGTCACCAAGTCTTGAAACTTTGCCTCTTAAATATTAATTTGAATTTATTCTTTTTTTTGCATTACTATCTTAACTTAGTCCCTCACCATTATAGCATGAAGTTTTATCATTTACCTGCTTCTGCCAGAAGTATCATTCTACAATACCAATCTGATCACATCACTGTTACTAGAGTCCACATTCCTTCACAGTTGTGCTTTAATTTACCACACCAGTCTTATCTTCTGACCCTCCATGTCATGCCCTTTTTACACTGGTCCCTATACTCGGTGATAACTGCTCATGCCACCATACTTGGATGAGAAAAACTTCTGTGGCTGCTACTGCAAACTCCTGTTCAACACTGGCTACATGTTAGAATCACTCTATCCAAGACCAGTTCTATCAAAATCTCTGCAGTTACTCTCCGTTGGCCCCCACGTATGAGGGATTTTTTCCCCTCAAGTGATTATCATATTGTGAGTAAGGTTGAGAAGCACTTATACTAAACCTTGGTTCTAAGATACCTTTTATCTAAAATATTCTGTTATCCAATGAACTTATATTGTCTTTTGAAATATAAGAACATTCAAGTAATCAAACCAACAATTAAATCAGAAAAATATAGGGAAATAAAAACACTTTGCATGGTAAGAGTTAAGGAAAAGTAGTATGTAATGAAATAATATTTATATAATGTAGAAACATTTAATTTTAGAACTCTGATTTTTCTGGTTCCATCCCGTTTGTTAAAACTGAATATTGGACAGATTGGATAAATTGTTTATCTCTGCAATTCTTTTCCCCAGTTTTAAAACTGGGAGGTGAATGTTATTTATTCAAAAATGGAAAGATTCGATCCTGAATTCTTGATGCCCTTAAGAAATTTTATTTAGAAGACAGTACAGAAGTATATTATTATGTTTTAATAATAATATAGGATATATTTTATTGATGAGAGAGGATATATTTTATTGATGAGAGAGAAAGGCAGACAGAGAGAAGCATTAATGTGAGAGAGAAACATCACTTGGTTGCCTCCTGGAAGTGCCCTGACCGGGGATCAATCCCGCAAACTAGGTGTGCACCCTGGCTGGGAATCAAACCCACGACCTTTTGGTGTACAGGATGATGCTCCAACCAGTTGAGCTACCCAGTCAGGGCAGCAATATATTATTAAGAAAATGTTTTTATGTGTATAGGTGACAAGAGTTGGTTCTTACATTAAATGTTGAACTCTCACATTAGGAGTTGAACAAACTGTCAGCAGGAGCTTTGGAAGGAGAACAGATAATATAGAATAGCACAGGGTCGACATCGGTAGTCTGCCCAACCCAGTAGCACAAAGTCATGTTTCTCCAGACTGCATTAAGTACGGAGTTTTCCACTTGTTTGGTCGTAGGACTTAATTGTAAGTATTCGTCTAATGTGGGGAGTTACTTTGTATGTGTGGAAAATTTTGTCTTTGAACTTTTTAATCCAAGTTTTATGCTTTTTTAATTTAGAAATTTATTTTTACTGATTATTAGGCAGGTATTTTTCTATCTGTAATTCAGGGGAGCTTTAAAGGCCAGAGACAAGAGTTTTGTTGTTGCTAAACATTTTTTTTAGTATGTTTGAATCTCCTACCTGTCTGCATTTGGCTGATTGTCTATTAAGCTTCTGTAGTTTGATGTTGACATTCTTTGAATTCCTTTATTATTTAGCATTTTTAATATAACAGTGTTTATGAGTCACTTTATTTATTAATATTTCATGTAAATTAGTCATGAGCAAAATAGTACAGTGGAAAGAGATTTGCCTTGGGACTTCATTTGACTGAAATGAAATGTTAGCACCAATTTTGGGACTGTCTTAGCCTGTTAATAGCCTAACATCTTTTTAAATAAAAGGTCATTATTTGTGTCACCTTGGTTCCATTCAGAAAAAAAACCAAACATGAGTGAATCAATAAATAAACAAATAGCCCTGGCTGGTGTAGCTCAGTGGATTGAGCATGGGCCTGTGAAGCAAAGGGTTGTCCATTCGATTCCCAGTCAGGGCACGTGCCTGGGTTGCAGGCCAGGTCCCCAATAGGGGACACATGAGAGGCAACCACACATTGATGTTTCTCTCCCACTCTTTCTCCTTCCCTTCCCCTCTATCTAAAAATAAATAAATAAAATATTTTTAAAAATAGATAAATATGATAAGTATGATACCTATTGTTTTCTTTCTGTATTATATATTATATCTCTAAGCATAGTGTCTTGGCAGTGAAGTGTTTTGTATTTGGTGAACAGAGGCCATATCCCAGGGTAATCTTACTAGTTGGGCTGTGCTTTTGACCTGGTGCTAGATAAATGTTTGATTGGTTTTATTTTGAAGTGAAGTTATGTTACTGGATAGGTAAGATGTTACATTGATATTATTTTGTCAGTTATAGACAAATTAATATTTTATCACAGTTTAGTTAACGCTAATTGCTTTACTTTAATAACTAAATTATGATCCAATAAAACATTTTGTTCTAATGCCATTTTATTTTAATTGTTGTTCAAGTACAATTTTCTGTCTTTTACTCCCATCCCAGTCCACCCCCACAGTGCTCCCCACCTCCCTCCCATTTCCACCCCCCTTAGTTTTTGTCCATGTGTCCTTTATAGTTGTTTCTATAATCCCCTCCCTTTTCCCCTGAAATTCCTCCCTTCTCCCCTCTGGTTACTGTCATCCTGTTTCCTATTTCAGTGTCTTTGGTTATATTTTGCTTGCTTGTTTGTTTTGTTGCTTAGGTTCCTGTTAAAGGTGAGATCATATGGTATTTGTCTTTCACCGCCTGGCTTATTTCACTCAGCATAATGCTTTCCAGTTC
>PVKM010027120.1:0-18974 GCA_004027735.1 Carollia perspicillata | reverse complement strand
CTACAGAAGGTCGCTGTTCTACATTCATTACCAGAGCTGGCTGTGAATGCTTCCACCAGTGAATTATTAGTGAATAAAGTTCAGGGACAACATTAACGTGTTACTTCTCATTAACGGAAAAGTTAACTCAAAAGCCAGGGACAAGAAAGATATTCTCTAAACATCAAGCCAAGATTCCCAACAGGCCAGATTATTTTCAGGCTGCCTTTTATCTCCCCCAATTATAATGTGAAACCCAACCGTGACTTTCTTCATACTTGGGAATGTGGATGGAAAGTGAAGACGAGAACAATAAAAAATGGACAAGGAAGTCAAAGAGACAGGATTGAAGAGACAAGAATGTTGCCTGAGAGGAGCCATTCCAAAAACAATCTCACTGAACAACTCAGAAGGCTTCTCAGAAAACAGAGACTCTTTCCTTGGCAGTTACTTAATCTGTCTGGTGTACAGATATCTACACCCTGGAGAAAGAGTAAGCCCCATTACTATGATGGGTGAGAGACAGTAATTATTACTGGGTCATGGTCCTGAACTGACTTGGCTAAGCCTGCCCAGGGCTCTGTTTACTCATCTGTAAAATGGAGGACATAACAGTGACCACCTCATAAAGGTGCCATGAAGTTTCCCAGCACAAAACTACAAAGCCCTTAGCATACCTCCTGGGAGAATGTTCTCCATCAGCATGCATTAGGAGGTCATCACTCCCACTCTTGTCCACATACCTCACTACCCATTACTCTCTGCTATTTACACCTCTGTAACCTTCCTGCCTCTCCTACTTCTCAAGCCTCTTTCTTGTACCCTAGTGTCATCCTGTTTTTTCCTCTTTAGCTTTTAACGCATAACAAGTCGCCTGTCTTTTAAGGCTCATTTTTTTTTGTATTGAAAATGAAAGAAATAGGACCACAAAGGATTAAAAAATAACAAAAAAAATTAAAACTCTGATTTTCCTTAAACCAGAGGAGGGCACACAAATGAGAAGTGACTGAAAACAAACAAGAACAGAACAAGATGATTTTGTTATTGTTAATACTATTTTAAAAATTAAGTCCTAAGGCTAAGATTAGCTATCAATAGCTAGAGTAAATCTACATTGAGATGGATACTAGAAAATGTAGAAAAAGTCCATGAGAAACATAGTATTTTTAAAAAACTAATATTTTTTAAAAATTTTGTTATACAAAAAAGAATAAGCCCATAAACGTTCACAGTGAATAAAAAAATGCAATTGTCTCACAAAGGAGTTACAGGTAACAAGTAATGAAGCTCTTCAAAGGGCCTGGGAATCCCAGGAAGTCACACTCACACACATTTTCTCACTACCCTAACAGAAGAAGTGCAAAAAAGGAGCCCCTGCAGATGAATACTGTAGATGTTACTTGAACAATCCCGAGCGACCAGGAGCCTCAATGTACTGAGCAGCAAAACCTGCGTTTTCCATTTTGATGACCACAGTGATTCCACACCAGTGAATTGTTGTTTGATCACCTACAGCCAAGGGGACCAAAAAAACAAGGGAATGGAAAATAAAAAATGTGTTTTCCATGGTGATGATTAATTTTATGTGTCAACTTGACTGCTTAGATTTTGGTGAAACATTACTTCTAGGTGTGTGTGTCTGTTAGGGTGTTTCTGGATGAGACCAGCATTTGTATGGATAGAATGAGAACAGCGCATAGACGCCCTCCGTGTGGGTGAGCATCATGCAATCTGTTGGCGGCCCGCATTTAACACAAAGGCAGAGGAATACGGTCAGTGTCTGCCTGACTGTGGGTTTTCACAGGCCTTCAGACTCAGATGGGACCGGCACCAACAGCTCTTCCAGGTCTCATAAGACTCTTCAGCCTCCAAAATCAACCCCCTGAGCCAATTTCTATAACAGTGATTTTCAACCTTTTTCATCTCACGGCACATATAAAACAATTACTATAATTCTGCAGCAAACAAAAAAATATAGTGTATTTTCCTGTCGATCTGACCAAAACAGGCATAATTTTGATTCATTTACACCAGAAGACTACTGTTATGTTTTCAGGGAAAAGAGGCCGGTGCCCCTGACTAGAGCGTCAAGTATTACATGCTCTGAAAATTCATATGGCATGCCAGTTAAAAGTCGCTGCCATGGAACAAGTCCCACATTTTAATTTGCTATATGTACATATATATGTGTGTATACATGTATGTGTATATGTATATATGTAAAAATATATATCCTATTGGTTCTGTTTCTCTGGTGAACTCTAACACACATATTAAAATTTCAAGTGAGTTATTTAGCAGTCCATGTTCTCTATTTTGTCACTCAAACCTTTTCTTCCTTAATTTCTTTTTCATAATTACTAATAGAAGCCAAACTATCATAAAACACTTAAAAATATAAATTATCAATTCCAATACATCCAATATTCACATTTTCCCAATTACACTATAATGTTTTTTCAATTTTGTGATTTGGCTGTTTGAATCAGATTCCAAAAAATCAAGATAAATTAATGTACTCTGAAATCCTTTAATCTAGAGGTTCCTTTTTCATCACCTTTATCCCGTTTGTTTTAAAATGAAATCTTTTGTACTATAAAGTTTCCTGTGTCTGATTTTGCCACTTTAGGTGAATAAAGCCCTGTGGCATTATTTAACATGTGTTTCTTTATCAATTTTCTGTAAGTTGATAGCTCTAGAAGCTTCATCAGACTTAAAGCTTCCTGTCTTTTTGACAAGACTACTTCGCAGGTTGTGTTCTGTACGTCTAAGTCTCAGTGTCTCCCTATTTGTAAAGCTAGTGGGCTTTAATGGTAATTGTCTAGATCCATGGATTCATCTGGGGTGGAAAAGCGCCATGACCATTGGTGTGATCTTCACTGAATCCACCACAAACGACAATCGTGATCACAAAGATAACACTGTGGCTTTGTAAGCCAAAGTATTTCTACAAAGAAACAGACCCTTCTTCAACCTTTTCGGTATTTGCCTGTACTCAGATCATCAGTGCTTCCTCCCCAAGTTTGAAGGCAGTCTGAAGCTTGCCGCATTCTTCAAGGAGAGCTCACAGGAATGCTTCCTGATTTCTGGCACCTTCACAGCAATCGGCCTGCTGGTTTATATTTGAAGATCAGTTTGGCTGGTTATAACTTTCATGGCTCACATTTTCTTTCCACGATTATTTTAAATATGATATTCCACTGACTTTTGTCATAAAGCACGGATGTTCAAAAAGTCTCATGAGAATCTAATATTCTTTCCCAGCTATACTGATAAAGATGCTGATAAAATCTTTTTGCCTGAATGTTCAAAGGTGTTTTTTTAAAATCCTTTCACTAAAGACCATACTTGGACTATCCTATGTCTCAGTGATTATGTGATATTACTTTATGAGGAACAAAGTGGTCCTTTCAATGTGTAGCTTCAAGGACTCTTGTTTCAATAAATTATTTATGGCTTTTATATTGTTTCTTTCTGTTTAATTTCAGTTTCTGCGTGTAGGACTACCAATGTATATATTTGGTTCACTTTTAGATAGTTTCTATACAACTTTTCCTCAAGTATGTTTTTATATCTCTATTTTTCTTTGCTTATTAAAATGTTCCATCCCCTTCTTTTTTCATGAAGTATTAACACTTGTGTTTACTTATTCTTACATTTTTTCCTACTTTACTTTTAGTTTCTGAAATTGTTTTATTTCTACTTTTTTTCCTGAATTCTGCCATCTTTCTCTTAAAATCTTCATTTCTGAGGTTCTCTAATACTGATGTATAATGCTCCTTTAACATCTCTTATCATGTTCTTCATATTTTCATTGTTCTAAAATTTCAGGTATATAGTTTTCAACTCTTGTGACTACTGTTCCTCATTTTCTTTTTAATTATAATAACTTTGTACGAAGTTCAACTACAAATTCGATTGCTCATTTTTTAAGTAAAATAAATATTCCCAAACACCGGGGTGAGTGGGGTTTGTGGCTTAGATTTTTCCTGTCGAAGGTCTGGATCCTTTGCTTTTATTGTCCTCACAAAGTGATTCTAAAAACTGTGACCCCCTGCTTTCTCACAGATCAGTCTTTTCAGCTGACACACGTTTTTCTGAGACTCCTCTTTCCTTGGCCCTCACTGCTCCATCTTGCCCAACCCGGGTTCTACTGCCAGCACTTTCTCCTTGCTGTTGAGTTCTACCATGGAAGGGACATTTGGTTTGTAAGTTTGTAACGTGATGAAACCCAGACATCACCAGACCTGGCTCCACTGTGGTCTTGACCTCGCCCAGGACGGAATGTCCTACGAAACTGCTCTCAGCTTTGGACGCACATTCCCTCTGAGCCCACCACGATTTCCTGTGGGTCTCTGTGGCTGATTGGGGAAATGTAGATCCTCCCTAGCTTCCCTCCGGGGCCAACTCCACACAAGGCTCAGCTGTTCGGTGGTTTCTCCCCACCACACATATTATTCTGAGACTGAATAAGATACTTTGTAACTTAGTTTTGTTGCAGATAGTTTGTGGTTTTGTAGTTTAGTTTTCCTAGTTGCTGTCTTTTTTCAGGGACAAATTTGAGATTTAAAATCTGTCAATTCTGGTGTCCTTTTTCCAGAATTCACTACAAATTAATATTATAATGATTCTAAAACCAAAAAACAATCCATCTTTTTGTATTTTATACGTTATAAGTACATAAAAGTATTTCAATTGTCCCTAAAATCAAATATTCCTACCTACCAATGTATTCTATGAAATTTTTCAATCACTTATTAAATTTTTTTCATGAAATAATTTTAGTGATTTAAATGAAATAGGTGTAATTAGGATTACATTTTTAGAGTATCATAGAAATATACAGTAAAAAATTAAAATCAGTTCATGAAACCCTTATAACCTACCAAAAGCTTTACAACATTAAAGTTAAATTAATGTTTTCAAAACATTCCTCCCCTCAGAAGCTCCCCTTCCATGTGGACCTACAGGCGAAGCCGTTCTGAGCAGCACAGGAGAGCGTCCATCCTGCCTCACCGCGGCGTGAAGACCTGGGTGCTTCTCTGTGTCTCCCCCATTGTCACCCTCAACCGAACTTTTGTCATCTCTCACCAAGGCCACTGCCAAAACAGCCACCGATGGCCCGCTTCAATTCATTTTCAAATAACGTACAAACAATTTGAACATATGTGCCTCAGAGTCCTTGTTCCCAAAACCTTAAGAAGCAGTAGAGCTGGAAGTGTCTAGCAGCTACATGGGACAGAGAAATAGTCCACCATTTTTTCTGGGTTCATGAATTCCACTCGGGAATGGCAAGACACAAAGCAGCAAGCCTAAACTCCGACTCTGAACTAAGTCACCTGGCTTTTTGAACTTCCCCTCCCTGGGCCTCAATTTCCTCACCTAATAAATACAAGAGCTTAACTAGATGATCTTTACGTCATCTTATAGATTTCATAACAAAGCAGGCGAGAAATCCTCAGGGAACTACATGCATCAGTTTTGCTACTGAGAAATCTTCATTCACAGTGGTATTTTCAGGGGTTAAAGATGGCCTGTAACCAGTGATTTTATAAAATAATACAGCCTATAACTAAATAAAAACAAAAATAATGAGAGGTCCATTCTACTTATGTTTCTGGGGCACACCAGAAACTGATCTGCTTTGTGAACAGCTGTCCCCCAGCCAGCACCTCTCACAGTGCCCAGCATGTGACAGAGGCTATACATACAGGGTTTGGCAGAAATAATGCCACTATTTTATTACAAAATCACAAGCATGTAATTCTGTAACATTACAATATCACACTCAAGCACACCATATGACATTTTAGGTGAAATGTTCGGATTGCTGTCCATCTCACACAAGACATTCACACACCCTAGCAACCACGTTCAAGCAAGCCTTACTTCTGCCAGACCCTGTATATTTGTTGGATGGATGCATAGGCCCCCTTAACCTTATAAACAGCCACTGTATCTTTCATCTTGCTTGGTAATGACTGAGACCATAGAGCAATACGGTTCTCAATAAGCACTGGCAATAAAGGAGGCATAAACTACTTTTGCTCAGTAAAACAATGAAGCCCATCATCTGGGTCCCTACAATCTTGCCCAATATATAAGCTCGTATGCTCCTATTAGCTCAGATGAGAGATGACACTGCAAAATGGTTATCCCCATTACAATGTATTCCATCTCTAGGCTGCACTGGAAACAGGATTACAGCCACTGAAATGGGATTTCTTTTAATAATAAATGAAAGTAAATCCGAGAAAGCGGCAGCCGTTAACAACCAAACGAGCAGGCAGGTCACACACAACCTGAATCTGAGACAACCCTGCAGAAAGAAAATGTACTGGATTTGGAATCAGGCAGATGAGAGTCTGAACCCTGTCTTCACTATTGCCCACCTTAAGCTTCAGCATCTTTATTTATAAAATAGGTATAAAAAACCATATCTCTCTGATAGACTTGCTGCCCGGGGTAAATGAGATCAGGCATGCAAAGCACAGATATGCCAAGTACCTTGTGCCAAGGTACTTGGCACAAAGCAGTAAGACAATGAAATTTATTCTCCGGAGCCCCTCCCAGTGATCAGAAATAAACTGAGAGAAACATGGAGATAGAAAACAAAAGACACCCCATAAGGACACCCATTTTAACACATGTTCTTTCTCCTAGGTGGCTAATCCTAACTTTATATAATTTTAAGCAGTCTTCCATGTAACTCACAGTTCCCTAAGGTCAGGGGAGACGTCAAGGGTAGATTTTAAATTATAAACAACAAGAACAATAACAAAAACAAGGAGGAAACCTATGAGGCTGCTAAACAGAGGCTGAACTATACCAAGTCAAATTTGGGCAAAGGAAGTTATTACCAGACATAGTTCACCTGGAGCACAGATTTGCTCTCTGTTAAGAACAAGCAAAGCCTGTCTTTAAATCTGTTCTTCCATACCAGAGGTGGAACAATGTCGTGGCTACCGAACACAAGCTCATAAGCAAGATGGTCCAACTGCACATACAAGGGCCACCTCCAGGCCAGCTGGTTAACACTGGGCACAGTTAAGGAGCCTACGGGAGGAGATGGAGGGCCCAAGTTCAAATCCTCCTCCATCATTCACTGAATGTAACCCTTGGACAGGTGCCTTAACTTTCTCCACTTTAGTTTCCTCACCTATAGAAATAACGTCTCATAAGATTTCTGCAAGGCTCAATGTCATAGCTAAAAGGCACTCAGAAGTAAGCTTGGCACATACTATAAAAATACCACATAAGTATTTAGGACATAAAGACACCACTTTGTTTCTTTTGCCATGTGAAATATTAACATCCCTTCATAAGACTGCTGGGATAAACTAAAGAAGATATCCCATGTAAAGAGTAGAGCACCGGGCCAGGAATCCAACATTCCTTCAACCAATGACTATCAATACTATAACTGCAACTACTACTATTATAGTAAAGGCATCCAGAACTCTTCAAGCCATGACGGCTGAAAAACAAACCAGGACAATCCCACACACATACACCCCCACACATGCAGATTTAAGTTCCTACAGTCCTCGCTCTCTCTAAAGCCTCAGACCTCGTCCTCTGCTATTAAGATGAGCTCCACGCAATACCTCATGCTGGATATTTCTACTCTGTTCTACCTTACTACCTGTCCTAGTATCTCAAGACCCTGGTCTCTGCTAAACAATAATGGATGGGAAGCTGTTTAAGGTAATCTAAGCAACTGTTCATTACCTGTAACAATACAGATCACAGGATTTGAAATTTAAATGTGTCCATAAAGTATGGGGCATTTAAGACCCGAAGACAGAGATGCACATTTAAATGAATCCAGCATCCTGAACCAGTAAGTGTACATCAAATATTCATAAATCCAATAAAACCGTTTTGACAGCCATTTTGATCTGCCTCAATGCCTGAAATACTTCCCCCACTCCTATCCATCGCCAGATTTAAAACTGGGGGCTGGACCAACATGGGCAGGACTGAGTGTGGGTATCAGGGGAACCCTACGGGGGTACAGTAATTATTTAAAGACCCAGAAGCATTCTGCTATTATTGTTGCCCCTTAAAAACTTCCACTGAAGAAAGCAACTATTTGAAGAACTACCTGCAGTTCTAGGAAATGTAATAATGAATCTGAATTTAATGTTTGTTTAAAATAACCCGCAATCTATATTACAGAAAGCTGCTAACTGAGGCATCATGTGGAAACTTAGGAAACCTAACAACAACTCTGTGTCCTAAAGGATTTTTCGTTGTATTGTAAAATGTACATATCCATTTGCATAATTGTCAACCTTGTATAAAAGACTATGCACGCGCACACACACAAAACCCCTCGCTTGATTGTGTCCTGAAAAGAAGGCAGAGAATAAATATTTGTTGACTGGCTGACAGATGGATTGACAAAGTGAAAGAAGAATGTCAGTACTGCTGCTCAATTACCTCTGAGACAGTAAATCTAAAATCATGGTTATGACACCCTTACACACACACACACACACCCCTGAAGCTATCTAGAAGAAGTTGCCAGAAAAATCTAATCTTTGCAGCAAGGTTGTGCTGTATCAGGGTACATGGCCCCTGTTCAAGATGCAAAACCAAACGCATTTTACAACTCGCTCCATCCTAGCAATTTTTCCTTCTGAGACACTGAGGGTCAGCTCAGAGCTTTCCCCACTCTGTCCTCAAGCACATTTTGAAATATAAGCTGCTTTTGAAGAAGGGCCCACTAATAAATTAAATTACTTCTGTTATGCCACAACTGACGGAGAGAAAGCACAGAGCTGGAGATGAACAATCATCTAAACCGTTAGGTCTGAGCAGGAACCTGACACGCTGGCACCAACAACGTTAGCAAAACGAACGTAGGGCTGCAACACCAGGCAAAGGCGTGTCGTCAGCACTTGAGGGAGTTTTGACAGTTTAAGCCTGTGGGAATTTGGAAAAGGCCCACGGTACAATGTTTTACCTTATCTGACTGACATAGACATTATACCTTTAAATTAAGTCTAATGAAGTATATTGCCTTTGTTAATCAGAACATGAAAGCTGAGGCTGTGTTTTGTGAAAGAGCAGGTCATTTTATTACACCGGACGCAGGCGTGATTGAATAAGGTGCTTCACTACGTTTCGGCTTCAGTCAAACAAGCAGGTTGCATGACTCCAGAAGAGAGTGATTTAATTTCCCACCTTGCTGATCACCCTGGCTCTCCCCCACGGCGTTCTGGATGAAAAGCAGACACAGTAGTCAGCCTGGCAGCTGCACAGGTCAGATTTCTGTTACAGTAATATTGTGTGACCCGCTCCCCCCGCCCCAGAAAAAGACAGTTTTGGTGGTGGACAACCATCAGGTGCTCCAGATGACAGCACTGAGCGGCAGGCTGGGGCCGGACCCTTCCGCACATCTCTCATCCTGGGACCAGCAGCAACCTGGGAACGTGGGGCATGCTATCCCACAGCAGGCGGCAGAGCAGAGCCCAAGTAGAGCTGTGCAAACACAGTCAAGGCTTCCATTCACATGTTTCCACCGACCGGAAGAACCCCAGAGCTCAGCCCAAGGTCAACAGGGCAGCAATGTGTCCACCCACTAAAAGGTGAGAAGAATCAATCACTTGGCAAAGGCTCCGCCTGGCTATTGCAGTGCGTGCGAGAATATCAAACCTGCACCACAATTACATCCACGGCATGTGCACTGCCAGATTCACCCCAACCTGCCCTCCCGCTGGCAGCCTCCCATTCCCTACCACACGGAGGTGGAAATAAAGCTAAGGAGGGACTTTGATTGTGGAAAAGATAATTCATAGGTTGGTAGGTGACCAGTCAGATACACATTCCGTCTGTGGTGTCACCTTAACAGTAAAGCACTAAGGTAAAGGTCCACAAAAACAACTTCAACAGCACTGGTAGCCCTTCTTCGGGACTGCATTTCTCCATTTGTCCTGGAATTCTTTATCATACTTTGTAATAAATGCCTGCTTCATTCTGGTTGGTTTAAGTGGGTCTCTGTCACTTGCCAGTCAAGTAGCCAGAGTGGAGACAACTGAATGCCTATCCTGGTGGAACTGAGAGGAGGTAACTATCCAGAGGAGCTGAGACTGGCAATGGCAGTGACCTGGGAACCTGTTTTCGCCCGGTGTTGTATGACAGGCACATGGTTGGTTCTAATAAGGTCACACGCCCAGAGGAGATGAGGGCTAATGAGCCATACTGAAAGCAGTGACTTTTACAAATGTTAAATAAGACATCCCTTGGTCACTGGTACTGCCTAGGACAGGCCCCTATAAAGAAATCATCCTGTTAGAGTTGTTATTTTGTTCCTATCCCAAGGTAAAATGTGTAATGGGCTTCTGGAAAAGGTCTGACTCTCAGACAGAAAGACAGGTGTGGAAAGAAACTGATTTTCTGCTATTTGCCCAGGCAGGCTACTGAAATCATGAGAGGACAGAGCTTCGATGTCTGTGCACCTCATCAGAAAGCTTCCATGGTCCCCACTGTCAAGTGAATAAAACCTACATGCCTCAGCTCGGTATTAAAATGCCTCCACTATCTCTATTGCCAAATGAGGTCTTTCTATTCCCTTCATGCCAATAGAGAGTAATTATACGACTAGCCACTGGTGTTGAGAGCTTACAAGGTGCCAACAGCCTGCTAAGCACATTACACATAGTATTCATTTACTCCACGCAACCCCATGTGGTCAGGGTCATTTTGCCCATTTCACAGAAGGTAACAGGACCAGAACTCACATGCAAGGCCCCATCTTTTCAAATATATTTCCTGGGTACTTTCTGTATGCCACACACTATGACCCCATATCATTACCTCTTCCAGTTTGTCCTGTGCTTTCTCTCCAGATGCAGCAAAAAGCCATAAGCAATCACATTCTCCTCCTCAAATAAGTGTAATAATCTTTCTCTTCTTCCCTTATGGCCTTCAGCCCTCCCTACTTATACGATGGTAATTTAATTACATCTTCTGCCAAATTGGAGGGCAGAAGCTCTAGACTAAGGCTGCAGCTCAGTCATTTGTAACTTTCCCTGCACCCCCCACACTCCGGGTAAGAATAACAAACAACAGTTATTGAGCCTTTACCATGTGGAAGACAGTGAGCTAACACTTCACATACTATTTTATTTATTCCTATAATAAGCTTACAAATTCTAATACCCCTGTTTTACAGCATAGCAAACAACATGTGAAAACACCGAGTCAGCTGCCTAAGGTCACACACCTAATGGGTAGCAGAAACAGACGCAAACCCCAGAGATTCAGTAAGAAATAAGTAACAAAACTTAAAAATTGTTATACCTCAGTTTTCATCAATTAAAATACAAAAGGTCTAACTAACTCTGAAGCACTTGGATCAAAAGTCTCCATTAGGTGTGGACTCAAATTTAAAAGCCCTTTTCACTGCCAAATTTGAACAACAGCCATGGATTTAAGAAACTGCACCCTGGCCGATTTCTACTTGGGAGGGCAGGCAAGGAAGGGGCTGAGTTCAGTGTTATCTAGGTCAGTGGAACTGTGCCCAATGCACTACACATTCCAAAGACTTTAGACCTAACTTAATCTGTGTTTTGTGAAAAGCATGGTCTGTCTTGCATAATTAATTTTGCTTTAATATCCAATATCAGATTATGGAATTTAAATGACTTACATTCAAAGAAATTAATTCCTCCATGGAAAGGCTATGATGTGGTTGGTGACCTATTTTAGGAGCTTCCAAAGTGGACCAAGAGACCACCTGAGTAAGAATTGTCTGGGGTGCTTGAAAAGAATATTTGATGTCACAGTTTCAGAATAGGCTTAAATGCCACTTAAAAAAGGCCCCAGGGGTTTCTGATGAGCTGTAAAACTTAAGAACCACTGAATTCAAGTCCTGTCCACACTTCCCAAGTGCTAACACTTCTTTCTGCCACTTAGTTTAAAAATAACCCAACAAAAAAATCAGATGGTCTTCTCATCATTTTCGACTTCGTCTCCAACGACTGCAATTTTGAAGCACTCCAGGCTGTGACAGTTAAGTCTCCTCAATATTTGGTTACATCCACATAAAAGGCCTGATCAAAAAAAGCCCATTCTCTTGTGTTTTGACGGTGCCTGTTCAGAGTTCTGTTTGTGTAACGATAGCAGGATGCTGTCCAGGTAGGACCACATCGACCCAGGAGGAGGAAGGACACACTGAGTAATGCAGCTTGCCTTTCCATGATCTGATAAACAGGTGTTCACAGAAGCGCCACAAGTGCCTGGGCCTGCACACCGTTGCTGAACCATATGTCAGAGTGTTCTAGCTCTACCCAAGATAAAAAATGCGGCCTTCCAGATGAAGTCATTCTCTGAGCTTCCTGCCAGAATCTGAGGGAAAGAACAGGATTTGCTTATAAGAATGACACAGTCTCAACACACAGTTCAGAGTCTGGAAGAATAAGTAGCCTGATAATACTCTCTAATACACACACACGCATTTAATTCTCTTATCAATGTGGTATTTATCAATATGGGGTTTGCGTACATGTATATATGTGTGCGTACTTGTAAGATTTACATACATTCACACCTACACACATACACTAGGGATTTCCTGGCAGACTTAAGAATATTTCAACTTGAATCAGTATCGGCTAAAAAAATAAATAAAGACACAAAACAATAACATAAAATGAATAAATAAAATCAAATTAACCACTGGGACTTATACTGATCAGGATTTGTGACAGAAAACTGACCACAACTGAAATACAATTAATTGTTAGCTCCCAGATGATGAGAGAGAAATGGAAAAAGAGTAAAGAAAAATCCACAGTTCTTACAGGCAAATCTAAGTTTTGACAACATCACTGGCATAACATGTACTTCTGTCCCAGACACAGAGTGAAAGCAAACTTGAATAATGCCTAGTAACTTTAATTGAACGCTCCATCTACTTATAAGCTTGATGAACTTTGAAACGTATTTGCCCACCAAGTCAGGGACTCTTCCAAGCAGAAATCTTTCCTTATCAATCTTTGACAAACTATTAAGTTTCCCATTTTACCTCTGACCAACGGTAGAATGCCCTCTCTGTCTGTGATTTACAAGTAGTCTCAACAATCAGGACGTGATGCACAGCTTGTGCAATTCATTTTAATAGGAATCTGAATGGCTCCTCTTTCCCTTTTCAAACTACAATACCCTGCATTGTCCCCTCTGTGCATGTGATAAACAACTTGGGCACAGAAAATGAAGAACTCTTAAATGGCAAGATGAAAAGCAAGATTCTGCATTCTCTGCTTATGAAGGGCCTGTGCTCTGAAGTGATGAAAGCTGAGGTCCTGCTGTGTTTCCACCTGCAAAACTCTATTAAGTCTAATAGAACTTACCGGGTACACAGGCCACCAAGAATGAAACCTAATTTCCATCTCGGTTCATTTGATTTCCTAAAATTACATCAACAGAAAAATCAGAGAGATGGTGGATACTGGTTTTATGGGGCTTCTAATAGGTAAAAACCTCATTTAGTATTTAAAGAATAATTACCACTCTGTGATCCACCCAGGGCCTATTGGAACCTGTGCTGTCTCCTCCTTTCCCTTCCTTCACCCACAGACGTAACCAGCAAAACCTGCTAACTCCTCTACAACACAGGTAAGAGAACTTAAGAGAAAAATAATATTCATTAAGATGCACTGCAAATCCAGAAAGGCAAACATTCCCAGGACTCAGAAATCAAAGAGCCTTGACCATTGAACTCAGTGTTCCATTCACTGCATCTACAATGAGTCCCAAAGCAACAGGGCACGTATGCACTGTATTTAGAACTTCGAGGAGGAGGATGGTGAAGCGAAGCCTTTAACCCATCCTTCACAATACCCTGTGAGTTATTCTGGGGAGACATTGTCTAGATAGAGATGCACTTGCATACTGGCTCACTAACTTTGAAACCCAACTTTATTTCTCATCAACACTGTTATTGCCCACGAAGTCCATTCTGAGATCATTCAATCAAGCATGCTTACTGTAAACGGATTATCTCCCTCCCTTCAACCTGACAGACCAAAGCGACAATGCTGAAATGTCCTGTCCCATGAGCTCAAGCTGGAAATGGTATGCCAGCTCTAGCAGAGACTTAGGCACACAAGATTGCATTCAGTACATGTGATACCTGTCAATTCAAAAGGAACTAGCTCCAAAGGCTTGACCCAGAACATCAGTGATCATCCCACACAATTTTGTCACCAGGTACTTATATCCCCCAAAATGCCTGTGTTTTCTTTTTCTAAACTAACAAAGAGGGACTATGATCATCGGCTTAACAGAAAACACGATCCACAATATAAAAACAAAAGGTCATGTCATATGTTGCAAAGTGCAAGGTTTCTAAATTTATTTCCCCCCTTTCACTACCCAGCATCTACCCTTCATAAGCAATCATATCACAATGAAAATAGAAGTTTTCCTCTGCTAAAGAGTAACTAGCCCTGACTGGTGTGGTCAGTGGACTGAGTGCGGGCCTGTGAACCAAAGGGTCCCTGGTTCAATTCCCAGTCAGGGCACATGCCTGGGTTGTGGGCCAGGTCCCTGGTGGGAGGCACATGAGAGGCAACCACACATTGATATTTCTCTCCCTAAAAATAAATAAATAAGATCTTAAAAAAAAAGAAGAAGAAGAACTAAAGAGCATTCCTTCATTGTCTTCCTATCACAAAGTAAATACACCATGACACTTAACTGCAGTTAAAACTGTCATATGTCCCAGCAGGGTGGCCACCTGGGGACTCACTCTGTGGCACCCTTTAACATAGGCTTCACAACTTTCTGTGTCTGTTACTGACCCTAACCCAGAAAACAGACCTCAGAGATACCATCAGTGGGTGACCTGTACCACGGGACCCCTTTGATATTCTTTTCCTTTCCTTTTTGCAGAAAGAGTAGACCTGGAATTTTCTTTAAGAGCAATTTGTTATGAATATAGTTGGTGGCTTTTCATTTATTGGCTTTTTTTTTTAAGAAAAATGAAAACAGAAGAGAAACACACAGGCCACAGCTTGATCCTAGAAAGTAGCCCTTACGCAGGGTTTGTCAACACTAGTGAGAAATTGAGCCCAATAATTCTCTGTTGTACAGTGTAGGATGCTTATCAGCATCCCTGGTCTCCATCCCTTAGAGGCTGGGAGCTCCAGTCCTATTGTACCAACCAAAAGTATCTCCGGACTTTGCCAAATGTCCCCTTAAGGATAAAATTGCCCCCAGTTGAGAACCAATGCTTTACAGCAAAAGAAATGGGCCCATTTAAAGTAGCTGAGGCTAGTCCTGGCACTGTTGGTGGAGGAGTGCTATGAGTCTGTCCAGCCCCTGTGGGTTTCCAGTTCCTGCGTCTCCTTCACCAGTGAAGCTGGGAGCCAAGATCACTAGCAAATGTTTCTACAGACCTTTATCCTTCTGTCAAACCCTTCATGATGTGCTATCATAAAACTAAAACCCACAAGAGAAAAATGCCTGTGTCTGCAAAGGGAGGAGGAGAATTAGCATTTATACATTAGGAAGGGGGAAAATCCTATGTGTCAAACTGCTGCTTTGGCAAATACCTAATGCTCAGAGACCTATTTTTAGAAGCCGGGGAAGAGAGGAGCAAAGAAACAGAAAAGTCAAAGTATGTTTATAACATTGTTTCATCTTTTTGACATATCAATGAAGCTTTTTCTTTTTTTGAGAGAGAGAGACAGGAAAAAAAGTCAGTAACCCCTGCAGTAAAAATAAAGAATGAGCATATGAAGAAATAAAGCTAACCATCAGCACTTTTAAGTTACCCTTAAACAAAAAGACTCTGATGAGACCAATTTATTTTAACCCCTTGGCAGAAGAACTTGCCAAATACATTCTATATATCACAAGGTTCCATTGGGAACAAGAAGCAAAACCAAGTCTGGCAGCTTGGAAACTAAAATCTGAAATTACATTCCTTGCCTAAGAAATTGGGTCATTCACACCCCAGTAAAGAGAGTGCAAAGCTAGTTCTAACCATTAAGCCCCAGGTTGCCCACAAAGTTAGCAACTTTATAACAGGAGAAGGCAGGGAACTCTGGGCAATAAGTCTTTATACATCAAATGTCAAATGATGGAAACAAGGGACTAATCCCAAAGTATTTTTAATAATGAGTTGGTCCAGAATAATTAACACCCCTCCCCTGGTCCTTCTAAGTAAGATGCTAGCAAACCAATCCACAGACCACCAGCTTGGTATTACTTAGAGGAAACTCAGGGGAAGCTAAGTAACCAAGCGCTTCTTCTCAGGGGACTTGGAAACTGCCATTTTTCTTTACTTGGAACCTGCATTTCAGTATTTCTCGGTCAGTAGACGTGATCATGTTTCCACCAAGCATTTTCCAGAACTTCCCATTGAACCAACCGTAAATCAACTCTAAGGGAAAGGTAGTGATTACTACAACAGATGGATTTAGCCATAGCAGATTTTTCATACCTGACAGCCATGTCCTGGAGGAAGTACAAAAGACCCAGGCACTGCAACTTTTAACTTTCCAAACAGACCCAGAAGATCCACAGCAAATAGATGTTTTTTAAATCTCTAGAGAAAGAGATCACTTGCAAGGACCAGGAAGTGAGTGCCTAAAAGCATGTCACCCAGTGAGAGAGCCCAGCCGACCACCAGACCTTCACATCCCAACATTCAGGAGGCAACAAACAAAATCCTCTGGGCAAAAAACAACAACAACAACAAAAAAAAAAAAAAACACCACATCATAATACGTGAGCATAAGTCGAAATGGCATGTACTGTGAGTTGCAGTATTCTCACAGAAATGCTTCAGGCATACCTTCTAAAACCACACTGTCCAATACAGTGGCTATTAGCCACATGTGGCCAATCGGGCACTTGAAATGTGGCTGAGAATTAAGATGTGCTCACAGTGTATAACACACACTGACTTTCAAAGACTTAGCAAGAAAGAGAATGTAAAATATCTCACTAATAATTTATTGATTTGATGGTGAAATGGTAACATATTTGAGATACTGAGTTGAATAAAATATATTACTAAATTTAATTTCACCTGTTTCTTTTTTACTTTTTAAATGTGGCCACTAGAAAGATGTAAATTATATATGCAAATCACATTTTGACGCGCATGATATTTCTCATGGTCAGCACGTTCTAGAACAGGAGTCAACCAACTCTCTGCAAGGTCTGGACAGTAAATATTTTAGGCTCTGTCTCTGGTGCTAAAGCAGCCACAAACAATAGATAAGCAAATGGGTGTGGCTGCGCTCCAGTAGGATTTTATTTATAAAACAGGCAGATGAATTTGGCCTGTGAGCCCTAGTTTGCCTTCTCGGGTCAGGGTGGTTGACAGTTCCCTACAAGAGGAACATAAATACACCAGGGGCCTGTGATATGAGTTCAGCCTGGAGATATGTTTGTGTACCCAGCAGGGATTTTAAGCACAGCTGTACTTGAATGCATTGAGACTAGGCTTGGACTATCACTCCCCAAATGGGCCTGGCCTTCTACACACAATGACCATGCACACTTAGCATTCCTGCTGTAAAACTGGCGTCATACAGGAGCCAGACGGTAATGGAATCAGATAATGGGAGTTCTATCAGAGGCCAGGTGAGCTGACTGTATAATTTATCAACCAAACAAAATCAATTCTGAGAACGAAAGGAGATATAATAACTATATATGGGTAATAGGCATGCACCCGAATGTGCACATCAGTATCCTACTGATAAACAAAGCTAGGCCTACAATTTTTTTTTTTAAAAAGAGGTCCATTTTCTCCAAAACAGAGACATAAACAAGTATGGGAACTGTTGGTGGCACTTCCCTAAAGTGCATTGTATTAAATGGACCCTGCCAAACATATCTGGCAGGGCTGGCCTCCCTTAATGTCTGTGGAATGAACACTGGGGGCTGCACCCGCTCCCTGCTCCGCTTCCCACACTCTGTCTTCACATTGCAACTCTGGGCAACAATTCTGGTTTTAGTCTGGGTGGTCAGTGCCTTCCCCATCCAAGTCAGGGAAAAAATGATCTTAAAAAGTTCCACCCAAGTTGGGTAATGTGTACACGGCATGCAGTACACTGCTCTCCCTACTGCTGTGTATCAGTGATAACTTCCATAGTTTAAAAAACATTTGTGAGGATGAAACCGGGACTTCAGGGTTACAGCCCAGAGCTTGGTTAGCCTAAGAAAATGATGTGCACAAATAATGGAGCCTGGGTGCCCCTGACACAGCCTGGAACGCTGAGCTGCCAGGTGACCTGAGAAAGCCCTCCTCCCACCAACCCACTCACGTCCCTTGCTTCAGACACAGACAGGACATCGTCATCATGATGGGGGGCCAACATGAGGATAATGCTGACACTGGGTGACAGAAACCAGAGACAGAAATAACCAGCAACCTTGGCCTCAGTCTTGGGCTGCTGGACCAAAACAGAACTGAAAGCAACCCAAATTTTATTCTTTCTTGTTCTGTTGAAACCAACTGGAGTTTCTTCTGCTTGCCCCTGACATGGTTATTCCTGCAACCGGCTCCTGTCTTCCCCTTCTCCCCCTCCTTCCTGCACCCCTCTTCTCTTTCTCTGTGTAAAAACAATGACACACAGAGACGTACACACATTATATATTACTCCCCTCCCTACAGTGGTCAGTACCTAGAGGGTATGTGTGTGTGTGTGTACAAACACAAGCACACACCATACACCCTCCAGGTACAGACCTCTGGAGAGGAATCGTGGAAGGATATGAGCTTTTGAAGCTGGGTTAAGCAGTCAGAAGCCACGCCCCACCTCACGAGCACTCCCTGAGCTGCCAGTGCATCTGTTTTGTGGAAGCAGCTGGTGACACACTTTTTACCTCACCAGTCACTTCCCAGAGGGACACTGAAAGTGGCAGTGCTGAGTCAGTGGCTCCACAGGAGGAACACCCCAAGCAAAGCTCTTAACCAATTTCTGCTTCCTCCTACCTTTGTCCTTCCTTACAGGAAGTGGGCA
>PVKM010027119.1:0-18941 GCA_004027735.1 Carollia perspicillata | reverse complement strand
AACCCCCACAACTGTGCTTACTGCAGAACTAGCTGAAGTAACAAAGTGGAAAGTTAATTCTTTCCACTTTGCAAATCTTACATTGGTGGCTTTGTGGTAGAAATACGTCTTCTGAAATGGAGTCTAGAAACTGTCTTAAACACCCCAGCCTCAAAAGCGAAGTACATTACACAGGAATAGAAATGAGCTTTTGCATACATTTTGCGACATCTGTCACAATCACCCAACAAGATAGTTGGAATCTCTGTAATCTGTGATATTTAAGTGAGGAGCTTTTGTTCTCCCTTCCCTGGGTGTGTTCAACTGCAGGTTACACACTACATAATGGGTCTTTAATCAATGGCAGTCCACATATATGACATTGGTCTCACAAGATTAAAACGGAGCTTAAAAGTTGCTATCACCTAATGACAATGTCATAGTTGTGATAACATCGTAGCTGCCATAAAGGTCGTAGCTGTCGTGAAAGGCATCGTGCGATGCATTGTGCCTGTGCTTGTAGTTATTCTGGTGTGAACAAACCTACTGTGCTACCAGTTGTAGAAAAGTATAGCACATATAATTATGTACAGTACATAGTACATGACAATAATAATGAATGAGTGTAACTGGCTTATGTGTTTATCGAACTATGCTTTTTATTACTATTGTAGAGTATACTCTTCTTACTCATAAAAATGTTCTCTATAATACGCTAAGCTGTGATACGCTGGCAGCAGCTTCATACATCTTGTATTTACCACATATCTTGATTGCATCATTTCTCCTGTGCTTAATTTAATCTGGTGTTCTTTTGTGCAGTAACATGTTGTAGGGGCCTATAGCCTAAGAGTAACTGGTTGTGCCTTATTGCCTAGGTGTGTAGTAGGCTGTGCCATCTGGGTTTGTGGAACAGCACACTATGATGACTGCACAAGGGCAAGTCGCCTAATGGCGCATTTCTCAGAACACAGCCCAGCCATCAAGTACTGCATGACCAACTGAACATGAGGTGAGGTGGCCTTCATAAGCAAGCAAACAAAAGTATAAGCCTGTAAATGCCTCAAGGTTACTCAATAAGAACTCTAAGAACAACCAATCACTAATGGCCAACTACGCGTTAAGCCATGGCCATTCAATCATTTTCTTTTCTTCCTGTGGCCTTTTCTCTATAAGTCTCTCTGGGAACTCCTATCAGAGGACTATTCCTAACAATTTCTGGTTTGGCACTGCCCTATCAACTTGTGCTTAAATAAACCCTTAAAATTCTTAATATGCTTCAGTTTTTCCTTTTAACAGGAGCAACCACAATGGGTCTTCTTTCTGAATAAAGTGGCAAGTGTGGGTGAGGCTATAACTTCTCTTAGCCATTTAACTATCTTGAAGGAAGAGAGCCTGAAAAGGATGCCAATCAATGGGACAGAGTAGAACCAAAGAATTCATAGAGAAATACGTAGATGGAGCTCTGATGACCTCATGAACCTCTAGACTGAGCAATGCCTGAATCGTGTTTTCCTCGAACTTCTCTCTGTTAGCTCAGCCAAAATATCTTTTGGGGTCAGCCATTTTGATTTGGGCTTTCCATCTTTGCAACTGACTGATTCTTAGTCACGTAAAGAGTACAGGACCAGAAAAGGGATATTGAAAGAGATTTAAGCTAAAATACAGAATTGGCTCAAGTGAAGTAGACAGAAAAGTAGTGAGGACTTAGTGGTCTGGAGCTGAGAAACTGGCAACTTGTTATGTGGTATGAAAACTCCCTGTTAAACCAGGAGTGGGTGTGACTGTAGGCTCAGACTTTGTGCCTATGGAAGTTGAAGCATTAAAGAATTTAGTAGAAAAGTTTCAAGATATGAGCCTTTTTTGCCAATATATATTAACTATTTACTATACACCAGGCATATTCTAACAATTTATTTGTAATAACTTATTTGCCTTTCAAAATAACTGAAACAGGTATAACCATCTCCCTTCTACTGATGAGGAAACGGAAGCACTCTTCTCTAAGCACCTATGGAAAAGAGAATAAACTGGGCCAAAGAAAGAAGAATATTCACTTTTCCCAGAGTGATCCTTTTGGTCTGTTGCTAGCAACCAGAGTTGACTGGAACTGCACTTTGCAAAGGTGGAGAAACACTTAATTACACCCTGTTAAAGTTGATTGCAAGAAAAACCATGGGGAAGAGATCTCCCTTTGTACTTGAGGGGGATTTGATCTGGGATGCCCCACAGAACACAAAATCAGTGGACGTTCATGTCCCTGAAATAAAATGGCACAGGAAATTTATATAGTTGGCAGGCCCTCCTTATTCAAGGAGGTTGGTTGAATCCAGATGAAAACTTTGTGGGTACAAAAAGCTGACCATATTAGCAAGTGAAAAGATTGGGGGCCTGAGACAAGTATACCCAGGCACTGCCCAATTATACTCTCGTGCGTTCACTACATGAAAAGAGGACTATCTCCTCTTATTGCGAAGATGTAGATGAGTGACATCCCCACTCTCACCCCATTGGCCTAGTGCCCTGAACTGCTCCCAAGAAGAGGACAAGCCAGAGGTCATTGTACCAATACCAATGCCTACTTCTGGGAAACAATTTTCTCAGGCCTGGTTATGAATTCAAAGTCGATGATCTAATAACATCTCTGGTTTTGTTTACTATCCCTTGAAGTTTAATAAAAGGAGTTTAAGTTCTGCTTAAAATTCAATTACAGTATTAAGGAAATAGTTTGAGGGCAAAAGCCTTCAAATAATTAGTGAGGAATTAAGAATGGTGATAGCTCTACCCCAGGGCATTTCTCAGGCCCCACACCAAGAGAAAGAGTACTGCGTGGAGCCCAAGGGAAAGTCCATTCAAATTCCTATCCAAGATGTGATTACAGTGATAATGGGAGATAGCTGGGGGGTGGGGGTGAAAATACCAGATAGGCTGATTAAAAACTTACTCTGCTCCCAGGTTAAGAAGTCTGTGTTATTCTAGTCCAGCAAGAAACATGTGTGATAGACCGTTCATTAAAACAAGTGTTCCTCCTTATCCACAGGGGTATATTCCAACACCCTCAAGTGGGTGCCCGAAACTGTAAATGATGCACAATCCTATATATCCTATGATTTTTTTTATACATACATAGCTGTGATAACATTTAACTTATAAATTAGGCCCAGTAAGAGATTGACAACAATAACTAATAATAAAATGGAACAGCTGTAAAAATACACTGCAATAGAAGTTATGTAAATATGATCTTTTTCAAAATATCATATTGTATTGTACTCACATTTTTGTGATGATTTAAGATAATAAATTGCCTTATTAAGTCAAAAACATTCACCTTCCACTTAAAGGAAGTACTTTATGGCTTCTCAATCAATATCCAGATTGCCAGTATCACTAACACTTGTGATTTGGGGACATTATTAAGTAAAATAAGGGTTACTGGAACACAAGCACTGTGATACCCCAATAATTGATCTGGTGACCAGAAGAGGTGCTAAGTGACTAATGGGCAGGTGGTGCGGATGCCCTGGACAGAGGGATGCTGCACATCCCGGGTGGGATAGCATGACAGTATGGCATTTGAAACTTGAATTGTTTATTTCTGGAATTTCTCATTTTATATATTTGAACTGTGGGTTGACCACAGGTAACTGAAACTGCAAAAAGTGAAGATGCAGATAAGGGAGGACTACTGTATATATTTTTATTTGTCAGATTATCACATAACAGGACACTAGATCTAGACACAGCCAGAGTATGGCTCACTACTCAGAGCGAAGGTGAGCAAACTGCAGCACGTAGACCAAGCCTTCCCACCCCACCTACTGCCCGTGTCAATGAAACTGTAAGGAAACACAGCCACACCCCTTTGTTTAATGAACTGTCTGTGGGCTGTTTTCACACTGCACTTCAACAGCTAACAGAGTTAAGTAACTGCCACAGAAACAGTATGACTCACAAAGCATGAAAGTATTTAAGATCTGGCACTTAAAAAACAATATTTGTCTACCCCTAAACTAAAGAACCCTAGTTTTAGATCTGGATGCAGCAATGTGATTGTTTCTGGAGTAGCACAACTGCTCACACTTTCTATGATTCCCTAAAAGGACTCACAAGACCCAGAAACAGTTACACTCAGGTTAATGTTTATCTCAGGAAAAGGGTAAAGAATAGAATCAGCAAGTGGAAAAAGACACAATGAGTGGAGTTTGCCAGCAAGTGGGCACAGGTTTCTACGGTCCTCCATGGAAGTCACACAGGTTGTATTGTCCCTCCAGCAGTGAGAGGTAGCCCAATGAGTCTCAAAGTGGCTACTGTTGCAGGAGGCTGGTTAGGTAGGCATATTCACCTGCATGGCCAGCCATGATTTCCAAAACTTCAGACCCCCAGAAGGAAACCTGTGTCCACCAGAAATCACAGTGTTTGCACAAGTTATACTAACAAGTTGGTGTAGAGTTGTTGGTGCCCCCAGTGTACAAACAACCTTATTAGTTTGCAACAGAGGAAACATTCCAAGAGGTATGTATGCTCCCAGTCACATAGCAGGTCCTCCCGAAGATATGCCAGTGTTGAACATCTGGCCTGATGTGTTAATTCTTTCCCACTCAAGGATGCAGGTTTGGGTGGTCTCCTTGGAGGGAAGATGGGACAAGTTCATGTGAAATAGGCCTCAACATACCTTTAATGGTATGTTGAAGACTGCATATAGATATGATACAGTCATTGGTAACAAACAGATGCTTGCCTCCCCGCATCTGCCCTCCGAAACAATACCTGGATTTACTTAGGAGAACCACCTTTAAGCCAGAAATTATTTGCAAGAGAGACCAACCCTCTGTTTCTGAGTTGGATCCTAACACCTTATCCCATTTTTCTAGCCACAGTGATTGTTTCAGAGACTACCATGTGATCAAATTTATGGCAAGAAGAGCCTTTTATGGGAGGTTACTAGGTAAGTAGGAAAGTTTTCTACTTTTCCATGGGAGCTATTTAAAAAAATGCTGTTTTCTCTTCATTTCATTTAGTGTGCACTAATGCGGCCTGGATGTCTGCCAGTCACTTTTTCTATCATTAATACAACTGCATGATGTCCAAGCTCAAAAGTAAATAATAGTAAAGCTGTTTACTATTATTACAATAGTAGATAATAAAAATAATAGTATATATACATATATATACACACACTCTTCTATTTAAGCCAATCTGAACTGGGATCTTTGTCACTAACAATAAACATTCCCCATCGATAAAGTACCATCACTCCTCTTTCACAAGTCAGAAAAAAGTTAACTAAGTTGCCTGCAGTCACAGTTACAATGATAACAGAGCCAGTATTCAAGAGCAGTTCTCTCTGTGTGCAAAACTGACACATTGTTCCCCTAATTCATGCAGCCACTAGAGCAGAGTTTCCTGTTGATTTCATCCTGCCTCCCCCACCAGAATCAGCTGTGCATTTGAGACCTACCATACCTTCAGATACTACATGGGAATCTGTCTTAGCATCATTAATTCTGTAGCTATTTTAGTCTTGCAAGTTGGGAATGAATATTTTAGCTTTAACGTGAAAACAGAGTGGACACAGTTCTTTGGTTCTGTATTCTCTTCCTCCTTAACCGCTTCATGTATTATGTTCCATTTTTTCCTAAATACTTATGGAGTGAAATAGATAACTTCATGATTCTGGGATACCTGAGGAACTTCAGATTTTAGGTTCAAAAGTTAGATCTGAATAAAGAGTTAGTTGCATGTAACTTCTAGTAAAAATCATCTCAAATGATTTACTAGGCTATTCTATCATTGTATTTATCAAATATTCAAGTTTATGTATAATCTCATATTCACACAGGGAAAAAAAAACTACTATGTACGTCCCCAGAAAAAAAAAAGGTGAAGTATAACTGTGGGGGAAAAATCTTTTCAAATATTCTCATACTGTGAGCCTATTATAAGTGCAAAAAGATTAAAGGTATAGTATAAAAGTGTGTATTTAAATGACTACAAATAACCATTTAACTGGAGCTGCCTAGGGTACATCAGTAGCCCCTAAATGATCAAAGGCTATTGCTGCAGGCAAGGTCCAAAACCACCTGCTTATACAAAGTATTTTAGATGACAGGGCTGATATTATGCACGTATATTGATACTCCTTGAAACAACGATTAAAAAAATTATTTTAAGTATCTATCCAAAAATGACAGAAGGCAAACAGATTGAGAGTTGAGTTTGTAATTCTGCTACCAACTCATCCTTTGCCTTGAGTACAAAGGTGATAATTTCTTAGTTTTTTTCATAAATTTCCTATCCTGTTATTGTCATCTACAGCAAAAAAGAAGCCATGCTATATTGGAATTTAAATGGGTATCCTTTCACTCACCCCATACAACCCCAAGAAAAATTGTGAAATAAGATAGCTTTGTTCCTTAAGTCCACTTTAACTCTTACCTTTGTGTAAAAGGTATAAATAATAGTGTAAACTACTTACACTATTATTTTACATGTTTAATACAACCACAGGAAGAAATACATATTACAGCTGACTTAATAATCCACATATATGTGTAAATAGGTAGATGATAACTTGTTTTAATTTTATATCTTAGTATATATTTTATATATTATATAATTATTTATTACATATGTAACATACTATATAATTGAAGCAAAAGTTATATATAACAATTCTCACTTGTGCATTATGTAACACACTGTGACTTTTAAAATTCTATTCTTTTTTCATCTTTATTAAATACCCATCACGACTTGACTTATCAAATTGATTTCAAACCTGTTTATGGATTATGACTCAAAAATTAAAAAGCAACAGTTTACATCAAGAAATAAATATCCATCAATGTCCCAAATTTCTATTTCTTTAAGTTACATTGCAACAAGGATAAGAACCAATGCAAGAGGCTTCATAGTAGAATATCAGACATCAGACAGACAAAGGAATACTTACTTGAACCTTTTCCCTACCTTTGGGAGACTCTTCCACTAAGACAGTTTTTTCTACTTGCAAAGCTCAGAGCCAGACCACAGCCTCCTTTTCAGTTAGGTGTGACCAGGATGGAATTAATGTTAGCCACTTCCAGGCCTGTTACAGGTCTTCTCATGCATTGATTCATCCTTCGCCCTCTGACATGAGGCAGATCAGCAGAATGGTCTTAAAAGCCAGAAATTGAAAATGGAAAACCACAGCTGGAATAAGCCTGGATACCTTAATCACTGTTCTCTGTATTTAAATGTGTGCTTCATCTGTTTCTTATGATTTTTGATGTATTTGGATATATATTCATACAGCTTTCTCTTTTCTATGATTTTTCTTTGCTTATTTTTCTTTTTCCTGCCTTAGATTAATCTAAATTTCTTTATTCTCTTCTATTGATTTGGAAAATATACTTCGTATTTCTATTCTTGAGTGGGTTGCACTGAAAATGTTAACAAACATAACTGACCTGAAGTTAACCGACATCACTGCCAAGGTCCTGACTTCTCTACTTGTTTTCCTTCTGCTGGGAGTTCATTTTCTTTTTAGTACTTATTTCACAGAAATTCAATATGCAGTGAACTGCTTAGTGTTTGTTTGGTATATCTTTATCTCATTTCTCTCTTACATGACAGCTTATCAGGGTACACACTTTCATACTAACAGTTATTTTCTCTCTATATTTTAAATAAACTATTCATTTGTGTTTTCATGGTAATCTTTGTTCTCCTAGAAATTTACACTCAATCTAAGAGTATTTTGATAGGTAAGTCATCTGTCCTTTGTATTGGCCCTTACACTTTTCTGTTGTCTTTGTTGTTTTTCTCAGATTTCTGATCATACACAGCTTCTTTATCCTGGGACTCCTGAGTTTTAATAATTCATGGCAATTCTCGGATATCTCTGAGTATTGACTCTCTCCATTTCCTGTGCTCTTCTGGAGAGCCTGTTAGACATAATGTTGAAATTTATTGTTCTATCCATCGTTGCTTAATCTCTTTTTCATATTTTCCATCTCTTAATCACATTTTTTCTATTTTCCTAAGAATTTACTCAAACTGACTTTCAGCTCACTAACAGACTCTCAGAGTAATCTAGTAATCTATTTAAACTACATATTGCATTTCTAGACTTTTTCAGTTTTGCTGGTTATTGATTTATAGTGTTGTTCCATTATTTCATTGTGGTTATTGTGTGTGGGTTACATGTTCTTATATGTTTTATCATTTAAACATACAATTTATACTAAGCTTTTTTAAAAAGGATTATTTTATTCTCATTTGAGTTAGAGGGAAAGGAAGGAGACAGAGAAACATCAATGTGAGAGAGCAACGATGATCAGCCGCCTCCTGCCCACCCCCCAGCCAGGGGCCAAGCCCAAAACCTGGGCATGTGCCCTGACTGGGAATCAAACCAGCAACCTTTCGGTTATGGGATGACACTCCAATCAACAAGTCATACCAGCCAGGACTCTACTTACCATTTTACATTTTTCTAGTGTTTCAAGTTCTTAGTCTTGAGAAAAATTTAATTCCTGTTTAGTATGTCTGCTTACTCTTTTTCCTGTGGAATATTTCCCAATGTACTTTATAAAGCTTTTGTGTGAGATTGTCTGCAATAAGGCTTTGTGTTTTCTTTCACTTTTGCTACTGTTGTTTTTATTGGGGGTGAGAAATATTCTGCTCTGATTTGGAAGACAATGAGACATTCTGCATTTGCTTCCACCAAAAATTCAGGAGCTTCACAAGCAGAGAGCCAGTTTTTATATTAATTTCATAGTTTATATTTCAATACGCCTTTGCATTGTTCAAGATTTTGGCTCTTTCACTATTTTCTTTTAGTTTGTGGGAGATTTTTCCCCCAATCACACTCCTCAACAGGAAGAAGCTTCAGAAAGAGAATTTTCTAGTCCTCATTTCACAGAGCATTTTCAATTTTTTACAAAGTTTGATTTAATCTCATAATCTTGCATGGCCCCTGAGCCATATCACCTACTCCTTCAATGGCTTCAATAGCCCATTAGCTGTTAAAGCCATCATCTCCATCTACTATATACTCATCCCTAACCTTTTATCCAGTTTTACAGCATCAATTTGGATTTTTACTGCTCTGCTTTCAGATTTTTGTTGTTATCTTTTCCCCTTGGTAGGTAGAAATTTCTCTTCTGTTCTTTTAAATTTGAAAGGAGATCTCCAGCCAAGATGGAGGCATAGGTAGGCATGCTTTACCTCTTCACAAACCATAAGAAGGATCTCAGCTAATCTCAGAAGAAAATACAATTAGAACTGCCAGAAAATCGAACTGTGTAGGAGTCTGATAACCAATGATTTAAAGAAGAAATATTCATCCAGACTGGTAGGAGGGGTGGGCACAGAGAACTGGAGTGGAGAGGACGTAGTGTGGCAGCAGCAGAGGATCAGGAAGCCCCACATTCACCTGTGTGGATAAAGACCAGGAGGGACACTGGGGAGCCAGCCATCTCAGCCCCGGGCCAGTTTGTGCAGCCCAGGATTCCAGCACCAGGAAAATAAACCCTTATAACACCTAGCTGTATAAAGTGGCTTTGGGCAGTGTAAGAAATTGCTAGTCCCTCAGGAGGGTCCATTTACAGGAATTGTACAGCTCTGGAATGTATGCAATCCAACCACTCTGAGATTCAGCACCAGGGCTGAAACTAGAAGAGTGCCAGTTGCAAATGGGAAGTGGGGGGCAGTGACTGGAAATGGGATGAGGACATAGCAAGTGGCATTATTCCCTCCCAGACCCCTCCCCCACATACAGCACCACAAAGCAATGAAGCAGGTTGCCCTACCCTGTAAATATCTAAGGCACCACCACTTATAATGTAACCAAGAGGAGTCAAAGCAGCTCTATTCAATACACAGGAGCAAATACAGGGACCCTGCCAAATTGAGGAGACAAAGAAATATGGCTGAAATGAAAGAACAGATCAAAACTCTAGAAAGACAACTAAGCGAAATGGAGATAGCCAATCTACCAGATGCAGAGTTCAAAACACTGGTATACGAAGGCTTAGAGATCTCATTGAGTATGGCAAATGCTTAAGCAAAGAAATGAAGACTACACTAAGTGAAATGAAGAAAAATCCATAGGGAACCAACAGGGAAGGGAAGAAAGCCAGGGTTCGAATGAATGATTTGGAACATGAGAAAAAAATGAACAGTCAATCAGGACAGAATGAAAAACAAAAAATTCAAAAAAAAAATGAAGAGAGATTAAGAAGACTATGGGACCTCTCCAAACATGCTAACATCTGAATCATAGGGATACCAAAAGAAGAAGAGGAAGGACAAGAAATTGGAAATTTATTTGAAAAAATAAAGGAAGAAAATTTCCCCAGTTTGGTGAAAGAAATAGACATACAGATCCAGGAAGCACAGAGAATCTCAAACAAGTTGGACCCAAAGAGGATCACACCGAAACACATCACAGTTAAAATGCCAAAGTTTAAAGTTCAAGAGAGAATCTAAAAAGTGGCAAGAGAAAAGAAGAGAGTTACCTACAAAGAAGTTTCCATTAGAACTATCACTTGATTTCTAAAAGAAAACAACAACAACAACAACAAAAAAAACTGTGCAGCCAAGAAGGGACAGGCAAGAAGTACTCAAAGTGATGAAAAGCAAGGACCTACAACCAAGATTACTTCAGCAAAGCTATCATTTAGAATGAAAGGGCAGATAAAGTGCTCCCCAGATAAGGTAAAGTTAAAGGAGCTCATGATCACCAAGCCCTTATTATATGAAATGTTAAAGGGACTTATTTAAAAAAAAGAAGAAAATCAAAACTAGGAATAGTAAAATGACAACAAACTCACAAATATCAACAACTGAATCTGAAAACACAAACACAAAAACAAAAAACTAAGCAAACAACTAGAACAGGAACAGAATCTTAGAAACGGAGATCACATGGAGGGTTATCAGTGGGGAGAGGGAAAGGGGAGAATGCAGGAAAAGGTATAGGAATTAAGAAGTATAAATGGTAGGCACAAAATAGACAGGGGGGTTTAAGAATAGTATAGGAAATGGAGAATCCAAAGAACTTATATGCATGACCCATGGAAATGAACTAAAGGGGTGGGTATTGCTGGAGGGGAGGGGGTACCAGATGGAGAGGGGCAAAGGGGAAAAATAAATTGGGAAACTGTAATAACATAATCAATAAAAATACTTATTTAAAAAGATTTTATTTATTTTTAGACAGAGGGGAAGGAAAGGTGAAAGAGAGGGAGAGAAACATCAACATGTGGTTGCCTCTTGAGCACCCCCTACTGGAGACCTGAACAACAACCCAGGCATGTGCCCTGACTAGGAATTGAACCAGCAGCCCTTTGGTTCACAGGCCTACGCTTCATCCACTGAGCTACACCAGCAAAGGCAATAAAAAATACTTTTAAAAATTAAAAAATAAATAAGTTCAAAAGGAAATATTTGGATTGTTTTAAACAGCATTGCTATTTATAGCTGAACATGACTCTATACAAACTTATGTGCTAAAAAATGTTTATCATCTTCTTTTTCCAATTAGTGAAGTTTCATAAAATATTTTCCCTAATAAAGAAGGGTTTCTGATTTGGAAGATGGCGATGGAATAGGAGGGAGCAGATTCCACTTGCCCCTACACACAGGAGAAAAAACCTGGCTGATCTACGGAGGAACAGAGCAAACAGCCAACAGTACCCCAGCGGATAGGAAAATGAGAGACCAAAAATCGTAGCAGATACTGAAAAACCAGACGGTAAGGAGAGTGCATAACGACAACAAGGTCCCAGGGACCATCACAGGGACAGGGGCAGCTGTAGCCCCAGGCCTGGCACTCGGTGCTGGTGCTGGGTCTACCACAGACTCCTTAGGAGCAGCGGGCCTGCCACAGAGTCCTTGGGAGAGAGCCGGGTCAATTGCTCCCTCCCTCCCAGCCAAGCAGGGTTTGAGCAGCACCAGGAGAGACCTGGTTGTTTGAAGTTGCAGAGAGGGGAGGAAGGACAAAGGGGCAAACACACAAGGACCGTAATCACCCACAGAGTCTGTGGTCTCCAGCTTGGGAGAATTAAGAGTCCTACAGTGACTCACACTGACTCCAATAGTCACCTGTCTGGCTGGAGAATTGGGTTGTACTGAGTGGCAGGCTGGAGTAGGAAGAAGTTCTCAAAAAGTAAAACTGTTTTTGGGATTCTCCTGCAACAGCCTTTCGGCCTACTTCCCACCCAGCCAGGCAGCAATCCTGAGGTTATGTGGAAGGTACTGCATTCCCCCATAGCACTGGGAAGGGTTCATGCACAAACCCACAGGAATGAGGCAGCCTAGTCCAGCGTGCACGCCTGCACCCCAGCCTACAGTGATAACCCCTGGGGAAAGAGCAAAGAGCGCTCTAAAGAAGACCTGGATCCCCCACCTAAAATGCAAGGGAGAAGTGCCAGACTAGCTTTTGGTAGAGTGCTTGCAAACTGGCTGAGTACACATAGGGAAGGGAGAAATGCCACACCAACGCCCCTCAGCCTGCGGCAGCCAGCAAGACCAGAAAAACCGGTTTGGCCAATTTGAAACCAACAAGAGCTGTGGTTTGGGTTTTGTTTTGTTTTTTTAGTAATCTTTTATTTTTTTATTTTTATTATTTTTATATCTTTCAATATTTTTCCCTCTCTTTCCTTCTTTCTTGTTTTAGTCCTTCTTCCTTTCTTTCCAATGTTATTTCTTCCTCCCTTCTCCTGCCTTTTTTTTAAATACCCACAAGTGAGACAAAAAACTTGGAACTGTGAAAGGACCAGAGGTGGTCCCAAAAAGGGGGCATCCCAACAGTTGAGACAATGAGACAAATTTCACTTTGCTATTGCAGAGAAACTACAAGTTACTGCATATTTGTATTATTATTTTTTCATTATTCTTACATCTTTTGTTTTAATAGTATTTTTGTATTACTCTTCTTCATGTGTACCCTTTTTTGTTTGGCTGGTTATATTGTATCATTTCACAGGTTCCCCCTGTTCTCTCTTGCACAGTGTATTGCTAATTTACTGTCCTTCATGTCACTTGTGTTTCTTTAGCACACTACTCAAAGTCCTATACCCCCTATTCATGTTATCCAGATCACATAGATTCTGGCATATGAGTGCTACTTTAATATTATTGTAAACAATAGCTGTTCCATACAATTGTAAAGACTTCACAACACCCCTTCCATATCTTAGCCCACGTAACAGTCTCCTGAACTCTATTACTACAGTGGTTAACTCTATTCTCTCACACACTACACCTATTTACTATCCTTTACTCTCACCTTACCCCAGAATCTGACTTCCCACAACCTCACTGCTTTCTAGATCCAACTCACAATCCCTCCCTCCCCAACAAGAGTCTTATCTTCTTTCCATCCTTTCTTAAAAGTGGCTAGTTGGGTTGAAGATTATGGTTAAAACTATACATAGCCAAAGGATCTCCTATTTCTTCTCTACCAGCTGCTTCTGTAAATATCATAGAATACTCTCCTGCTGTCTTAAACCATTTTGCATCCCCCTCCAACTGATCACAAAAAAAAAGAGTAGGTAGAAGCAGTGAACACCAGGATGCTCACTGGAAGAGGAAACCCAACAACAAAGGAACTACCAACAGATAACAACAGAAGAAGGTGAAGGAGGGAGTGGAAACCACACAAACCTCAATCCAACACCTATCTGGAAATACAACTAAATAGTGGAGAAACTACCCAGTACAAACAACTCAACAAGAGCAAAAGAGAATCCTCAAAACCGTGTACACACGGAAGAACTAGCTTCGACACAACCTGTTCTCACCAGCACAACAAAATACAAGAGGTGGTAGACAGAGTGACCATCAGTTAACCAGCTGGTGGGAAGGACCCACCAAAGAAAGACCCCCAATCAAAACCCAAAGACAAACACAGAGCCAATTTAAAGGAGAGCTCAAGACCAGTGGTCTCGGGAGATAAAGGAAACTACACCACTGAATCTCACAGATATTCTACCACAGCAGTTTATACCATAAACCCTGGGAGCCAGAACAAATCCATTTAAGAAGCTGAAGCTAAGAAGAAGAGTCTCACAAACAATGGGAAGACAAAGAAATAATCTCCAAATGAAATGAAAGGAGGAAGCCTCAGAAAAAAATGCTACATAAAATAGAGGCAAGTCAGCTATCAGATACTGAATTCAAAGAATTGGTTATCAGGAACTTAATGAACTCACGATGAGCTACCAGAAACTACAGGGGAACTACAATGAACTCACTGCAAACTATATCAACATGAAAAAGGAAATAGAAACTATTTACAAGGGCCAAGAGGAAATGAATACAATTTCTGAACTTAAGAACACAGTAGAACGAATCAAAAGCAGGATCAATGAAGCAGAAGATCAGATCAGTGAGTTGGAGAACAAAGTAGAAAACAACACCCAGAAAGAGCAAGAAAAGGAGAGCCTCAGAAAGAATGAAGAGGGATTAAGAGAAATGCAAGACAATATGAAATGTAACAATATCCGTATAATAGGGATACCAGAACAAGAAGAAGAAGAGCAAGGGATAGAAAACTTATTTGAAAAAATAATGATGGAAAACTTCCCTAATTTGATGAGAGAAAAAGTTGCACCAATCCAGGAAACACAGAGAGTCTCAATCAAAGGAACCCAAAGAGGTCCACTTAAAGACACATCATAATTAAAATGGCAAAATTCCAAGACAAAGAGAATCTTAAAGGCAGCAAGGGAGAAACAGGAAGTAACATACAAGGGAACCCCAATAAGGTTAACTGCCGACTTCTCAATGGAAACACTCCAAGCCAGAAGAGAATGGCAAGAAATATTCCTAGTAATGAGAACCAGAGGCCTGCAAACAAGGCTACTTTACCCAGCAAGGTTCTCAATCAAGATAGAAGGCCAAATAAACAGTTTTCAAGACAAAAGAAGTCTAAAAGAATACACCTCCACCAAACCAGCTCTGCAAGAGATGCTAAAGGGTCTGCTCTAAGAAAAGGAAGGAAAAGAGAGAGATGGAGAGGAACACAGGTACAAAAATGACAATGAATAAGTACCTATCCATAATAACCTTAAATGTAAATGGATTAAATGCTCCAATCAAAAGACACAGAATAGCTGAATGGATAAGAAAGCATGACCCCCATATATGCTGTCTACAAGAGATGCACCTCAGGACAAAAGACCTATAAAGGGCTGGAAACAAATTTTCCAAGCAAATGGACAGGAAACAAAGCCAGGGCAGCAATACTCATATCAGACAAAACAGACTTCAAAAAAAAAAAGGACAGAAAGAGAGACCCAAGGGGTCACTTCATAATACTCAAGGGAAGACTCCACCAAGAAGACATAAACATTGTAAATATATATGCATTCAACATAGGAGCACCCAAATACATAAATAATATCTTAGAAGACTTCAAGAAAGGTATTGACACCAACACAATTATAGTAGGGGATTTTAACACACCACTGTCAAAATAGGACTGATCTTCCAAACAAAATATCAACAAAGATGTTGTGACATTGAGCAAAGCCCTAAATGAAATGGACTTAACTGGTATATATAGAGCCCTGCATCCCAAAGAAGCTAAATACACATTCTTTTGAACTGCACATGGAACATTTTCAAAGATAGACCACATGATAGGACACAAAACAAGCCTTAACAAATTCAAGAAAATTGAAATCATACCAAGCATTTTCTCCAACCACAAGGGACTCAAACTAGAAACCAACCCCAAGGGAAAAAAACCAAAACACTCAAAATCATGGAGATTGACTATCATGCTATTAAAGAATGAATGGGTCAAGAATGAAATTCAAGAATAAATCAGAAAGTTTCTGGAAACAAATAAAAATGAACTCATGACAACCCAAAACTTATGGGACACAGTGAAGGCAGTCCTGAGAGGGAAATTCATAGCAACATGGGCCTACCTAAAAAAGATAGAAACATTTCAAATAAACAACCTAACTCTATGCCTACAAGAACTCAAGGAACAACAACAAAGACAGCCCAGAGCAAGTAGAAGGAAGGAAATAACCAAGATCAGAGAAGAATTAAATAACATAGAGACTAAAAGCACAATTCTAAGGATCAATGAATCCAGGAGCTGGTTTTTTGAAAAGATAAACAGAATCAACAAGCCTTAAAGCAGGCTCATAAAAAAAAAGAGAGAGGACCCAAATAAACACAATCAGAAATGAAAGAGGAGAGATTACAACTGACACCCCAGAAATATAATGGAATGTAAGAAATTCCTATGAAGAACTGTATGACAAAAAAATGAAAACCTAGGTGAAATGGACAAATTTCTAGAAAAATATAATATTCCAAAATTCAATGAAGAAGCAGCAGAAAGCCTGAACAGACCAATAACAACAGATCAAATTGAAACAGTAATCAAAAAACTCCCAACACACAAAAGCCCTGGACCAGATGGTTTAACAAGAGAATTCTACAAAGCATTTAAGGAAGAGCTAACCCCTATATTTCACAGACTATTCGAAAAAATCCAAAGTGATGGAAGACTCCCAAACTCTTTTTATGAATCCAGCATCATCCTAATCCCAGAACCAGATAAAGACACAACAAAGAAAGAAAACTTCAGGCCAATATTGCTGATAAACATAGACGCTAAAATCCTCAACAAAATATTGGCAAATTGCATGCAACAAGACATTAAAAAGATTGTACACCATGAACAAGTGGGATTCATCCCAGGGATGCAAGGATGGTTCAATATTCACAAATCAGTAAATGCAGTACATCACATAAACAAAAGCAAAGAGAAAAATCACATGATCATATCAATAGATGCAGAAAAAGCATTTGATAAGGTACAGCACCCATTTATGATAAAAACACTCAGCAAAGTGGGAATACAGGGAGCATTCCTCAACATAATAAAGGCCATATATGAGAGACCTACAGCCAACATCATACTCAATGGACAAAAACTAAAAGCTTTTCCACTAAGATCAGGAACAAGACAAGGATGTCCCCTTTCACCACTTTTACTCAATATAGTATTGGAAGTTTTAGCCACAGCAATCAGACAAGCAAAGGAAATATAAGCATCCAAATCGGAAAAGAGGCAACAAAACTGTCACTGTTTGCAGATGACATGATAATGTATGTGGAAAATTCTATAGACTCCACCCAAAAACTGCTTGACCTAATAAATGAATTCAGCAAAACAGTGGGATACAAAGTCAGTATCCAAAAATCAAAGGCGTTTTTGTATACCAACAGTAAAACAGCAGAAGCAGAAATCAAGGGAAAAAAAATCCCATTCGATATAGCAAAAAGAAAAATAAAATACCTAGGAATAAACCTAACCAAGCAGGTAAAAGACCTCTATGAAGAAAACTACACAACACTGAGGAATGAAATCAAGGAAGACACAAACAAATGGAAACATATACCGTGTTCATGAATTGGAAGAATTAACATCATCAAAATATCCATACTACCCACAGGAATTTACAGATTCAATGCAACCTATTAAAGTACCAATGGCATATTTCACAGACATAGAACAAACACTTCAAAAATTTATATGCAACCAAAAACGACCCCAAATAGCAGCTGCAATTTTGAGAAAGAAGAACAAAGTAGGAGGGATCACAATACCTGATACAAAACTGTATTACTGTAATCAGAGGAGACTGGTACTGGCATAAAAACAGGCACATAGACCAATGGAACAGAACAGAGAGCCCAGAAATGAACCGAATTCTCTACAGTCAGTTAATAATCGACAAAGGGGGCAACACCATAAAATGGAGTAAGAATAGCCTCTTCAAC
This sequence comes from Carollia perspicillata, assembly GCA_004027735.1. Classification (NCBI taxonomy): domain Eukaryota; kingdom Metazoa; phylum Chordata; class Mammalia; order Chiroptera; family Phyllostomidae; genus Carollia; species Carollia perspicillata. The sequence continues at coordinate 1,163 of PVKM010027119.1, read as the reverse complement.
AAACGGTGTTGGGAGAACTGGACAGCTAAGTGCAAAAAAATGAAACTCAAGCACCAACTTACACCATACACAAAAATAAATTCAAGGTGGATAAAAGACTTCAATATAAGCTGTGACACCATTAAAGTCTTAGAGGAGAACATTGGCAGAAAAATCTCAGATATTTCATGCAGCAACATTTTTACTGATATGTCCCCTAGAGAAAGGGACATAAAGAAAAGAATAAATAAATGGGATCTCATCAAAATAAAAGGCTTCTGCATGGCTGAAGAAAACAGTATCAAAATGAAAAGAGAACCAACTGTATGGGAAAACATATTTGATAATGATACCTCAGACAAGGGTTTAATCTCCAAAATATACAAAGAACTTACATGACTCCACTCTAAGAAGACAAGCAACCTCATTAAAAAGTGGGCAAAGGTCTTGAACAGACAATTCTCCAAGGAGGACATACAGAGGATCCAGAGACACATGAAAAGATGCTCAGCATCACTAGCCATCAGAGAGATGCAAATTAAAACCACAGTGAGATATCACCTCACACCAGTCAGAATGGCCATCATAAACAAAGCAACAAACAACAAGTGCTGGAGAGGGTGTGGAGAAAAGGGGACCCTAGTTCACTGTTGGTGGAACTGCAGACTGGTACAACCACTATGGAAAACAGTATGGAATTTTCTCAGAAAACTAAAAATAGACATGCCTTTTGACCCAGCAATTCCACTGCTAGGATTATATCCCAAGAACCCTGAAACACCATTCCAAAAGAACCTATGCATCCTAGTATTCATAGCAGCACAATTTACAATAGCCAAGTGTTAGAAGCAATCTAGGTGCCCATTAGTAAATGAATGGATCAAAAAACTATGGTACATTTACACAATGGAATTCTATGCAGCAGGAAGAAAGAAGGAGCTCCTACCCTATGCAACAGCATGGATGGAACTAGAAAGCCTTATGCTAAGTGAAATAAGCCAGGTGGTGAAAGACAAATACCATATGATCTCACCTTTAACAGGAACCTAAACAACAAAACAAACAAGCAAACAAGATATAACCAAAGACATGGAAATAGAAAATGGGCTGACAGTGACCAGAGGAGAGAGGGGAGGGAATTTCAGGGGAAAGGGGGAAGGGTTTACGGGAACAAGTATAAAGGA
>PVKM010027118.1:0-19092 GCA_004027735.1 Carollia perspicillata | reverse complement strand
TCGGGGGGAAGTGGTGAGGGGTTTTTGAGGAACAAGTGTAAAGGACACATGGACAAAACCAAGAGGGGAGGGAGGTGGGGATGGCTGCAGTGGGGCAGGAGTGGTGTAGGGTAAATGCAGACAACTGTAATTGAACAACAACAACAAAATACCCAAAATTTATAAAGAACTTTAAAAACTGAACATCAAAAATAATCCAGTTGAAAATTAGGCAATGGGCCTTAATAGACCCTTCTTCAAAGAGGACATACAGCTGGCCAATAGACATATGAAAAGATGCTCAGCATCACTAATCATCAGAGAGATGCAAACTAAAACCACTCAGATATTGTCTCACATCTGTCAGAATAGCGACCATTTATAGATCAACAAACAACAAGAGAACAAACCCTGTGCACTGTTGGTGGGAATGCAGACTGGTGAAGCTACTGTAGAAAACAGTATAGTCAGAAAGTTAAAAATGGAACTTTCTTTTGATGCAACAATACCATTTCTGGGAATTTATCTGAAGAAAGCCAAAACTCTAATTTGAAAGAATATATGCACCACCATGTTCACTGTAGTGTTATTTACAATAGCCAAGATTTGGAAGCAGGCCAAGTGTCCATCAGTAGATGAGTGGATAAAACAGCTATGGTATATTTACACAAAAGAATACTAGTCAGTTGTAAAATAGATAAAAAATTCACTTTGTTGACAGCTTGGATAGACCTGGAGAACATTACACTAAGTGAAATAAGCCAGTCGGAAAAAGACGGGACCATAGAATTTCACTCATATGTGAAATTTAAGGAACACACTGAACTAACAAGAAATACACCAACTCAAAGATGGGGAGCAGGCCGACAGCTCTGGGGGTAGGGGTGGGGAGTAGAGGGATTGAACAAAAAAAAAAGGGATTCATGGACACAGACAACTGTGTGGTGATTGCAAGGTTGGGGGTAGGTGGTGGTGGAAGGAGGTATGAAGGGAATAAAATACAATAACAATAAACTATTTTAAAACATTTAAAAAACAAAAATGGAGAAAGGAGGATGGACAAATATTTCTGCAAGATTTCTCAGCATCTAATTCCGCTCATTCTCTTCCCGCATCCATCAGGGAAACGAAACTGTAACTCACAGGGCACCTTGCTGTCTGGAGTCGAAGGGACTGCCCTCAGTGCAAGTGGCAGGACGGGTATCTACAGGGAGTGAGGAGGTGATATGATGTGATCCAAAAGGGACCCTGCATCAGTCTCCATTATAAGAGTTTCCATCTATAATAAACCAGCAATTTCTCAGCACAAAACTGTTGGTTCCATCTTGTTTCTTCAATGACAAGATATTTTGGCCTCACTCTCTCTGGAAATGCTCCCAGCTGGATGTCAGGACAGTTCCTAAGGCATACCACACCCCAGGTCTGGCTCTGCATGGGAGACAACACAGCAGGGCAATGCTGAGAATCATGGAATTTGCCCACCATTGCCCAGCACAATCTCCCCTCTACTCTTGGGGAGGCCATCTCTCCTCCGTCTAGTCCTGGACAAGTCTTCCTAAACCCTCAGAATGTAAAAATGAAACAATTGGTATGACTTCATCTGATGCCCACTCAACATCTGGAACTAGAGGCCACAAATGGGCAAGTTGACAGCTGGAGAGGAAAGGAACTGCATGAAAGATGTCACTGTTCGTGGTGGTCCCTAGTACTAGTGTGGGCTCATGAGATCCACAGCTCGTGCGTTAAGACTTACACCACTTCATGCTGCCTGTCACTAAAGACACTTCTGTCCCTCCACTCCATATGACAAATAGAACTGGCACTGAGAGCATGTGTAGTCATCAGGAAAAAAAATTCAAAATGATCATTCAGTGCCAGTCACTGTTCTGAGTGCTTAACAAAATCCAGCTCATTCGCACTTGCAGCAGCCTGTGAAGGGCACTGCACATGCTTCCCATGCTACTCTGGTCTGTGCTGGAGACAAAGGGGCTGGCAAGGCACAGAGAGGCCAGGTAACCTGTTCAAAGTCACACAGACATGAGTGGTGAGATTGGTGTTGAAGCATATGCAGGGCCCATATCTGGCTGACATATGTGCTATACAAGTCACGCTTCCACTCTGACTTTTGGGAAACCCCTACCTACCCTAGAGAGTTAAAAATACAGCATCCTCATTCCTAATTATTGGTCCATTTCCTCTGGTCTTCTAGGATTTGCCATTAATTGCAAGTACTCCACACTCACACACTACATCAATTAGACCAACTAGCCCTCAGATACTAATTAAACAAAACATCAGAGATAATTTCCCAGCCAGAGGAGAGCAAGGTTTTCTTCTCAATGCCTGGGGAGAAGAGCAGAGCCCTTATAGAAATGAATGGAGAGGCTGAGGTCAAATTTAATCTGAGGGATAAATTTAAAAGGGGACACAGCATAAGGATGGCTTGTCACCTAAGAAACTTAACCTCAGAAGTAACCTTCATGACAATAAGTGCTCTCCACCATACCAGAGTCTCTGCAGGTGCTCCAGAGACCAAGGCTGGATCTCCACAGAGCTCATGTGTCACCCAGACAGAGCCCAATGAGCACACTGTGATGGAAGGCAGACTCTTCTAGACTGAGAATAGTCTCTCCACACTGCTCAGAAAGTGAGGCTCAGGTAAGGGCAGGGTCCCAGCAGCCTCATCTGAGCAAACAGGTTATGTCTTCCTGGAATACAAAGAGAATTTCCGATGATCCATCCCTAAATGCCCCTCCCCAGCAATGACCATCACGGCCTGCCTCTGTTCCTTAACCAAGCCCTCTGGGAGCCGGGGACCATGGAGGTGAGTGCTTAGTCCTCTGCTCCAGACAAGCATAAGTCTGCACAATGCAGTAGAGGTGGGTCAGGCCAGAGTAGTATGAGCGCTGGTCTGTGCTGGAGACCAAGGGGGCACAGAGGACAGATTGGTCAGGGACCAGTGGCCATGCATGAAGCAGCAGCACGTGTAAAATCGTGTACTCCAGGCTAGGAGACAGCAGGACTAGTACACGCTGTCCCTACCTCTAGGTAGACCAGCTCTGTAACAGTCATCAGGAGGGTGGGTGTTCCCCAGGTGTGTGAGGACCCTGAGCCTCATGTCTGCAGCTCCTTGGTGTTTTTGACAATGCTGAGTCACCACCGTAATAGCAATATGAAGCCCAGCATGGCTGTGAAAATGAGAGGAACAGAGTGAGTAATGCAAATAGTATCTTCCCCAGAGAAAGCAAGCCTCAAGGTGAATTTTAGAAGCTAATTGAAATTACACCACAGGTCCATCTGTGTGGTCACAGCCTGACCTGCCAGCAGGCTGGTGTAAGGACGGTCATGAAAGTGGTCCATGGGGTGTGACGGTGTCAGAAGGGACTGCCAGGGAGCCACGTGGGAAGAATGCAGTCCCTACTCTCACCACGGGACTGCCAACAGAGACGGCCTCTTTCTGCGTTGGACACCTCGCAGACCCAAGGACAGCTTTGCTCTGAAGCCCTGACTCTGAGAAAGGCAACTGTGCTGTGAAGGTGAGTGATGGCTGGGACAGGGAGGGGACTCCTGCAGGGAGACAGTGGGCGCCAAGGGGTCTGGAGGGCACTGCCTGCCCAGGAAGGTGGGGGCAAGAGTGTGCACAGATGTGCCTAGGCCACAGGCAGCTGGTGAAATGTGGTGAGGGAGGAGTAGGACGTTGTTAGAAATCACTTGGCTGCTTTGAGTCAGGGTGACCAATGCAGAGGCAGCAGAGATTAGGCTGAAGGGGCTGGTCCTGGGGGCAGTGGCCATGGGTGGGGGCCCTCTGGAGGAATGTGAGGAAGGGTCAAGGGAGTGTGGAGGGGGAGGGCGCATCTGAAGTGGAGCTCCCTGTGGGAAGGGCTGGATGGTGGTGGGCAGGTGTGTGAGGGGGCTGTGTGTTGGTGTGCACACGCACCCACACGTGCCTGGTGCACTGAACTGGAAATTATAAAATGCCTCTCTGGGCTTCCTGTGCCCCTTTCCTTGTGGTGATGTAACTCTCCTCTTTCAGGCCTTCTCTCTGTCTCAGCCTTTTGCACTAATGCTTTTTTTTCATCAACTGCTTTTTAACAAGCAAGCTGCTGGAGAGAATAATGGTGAAGAGCTACACTTTAGCTTTCAGTCTTGGCTTTGCTGCTCCCTGCTGTGTGAATAAAGTAAGGGAGACCAGGTATCATCCCCACACCACTCTGATCACAGTAAAACTAGGGTAAAAGACATAGACGTCACTGAGTTGTGAAAGGATGAACTCAGACACCTTATGGAGGTGTCATCACAGCACCTGGCTCATGGGGAGCACCTAGTAATTTGTACTTATCATGTGTGGCCTATATCTACCCCTCTAACTTTCTTAGTCCCTTCATCCTTTTATCTTTCCTCATTATCTCTGCAACATTTCCTTTTCTTGCCCAGTTCAGACCCTGAGAAGTAATCTTGGAATCAGAAATTTAAGAAAGAGATATGACATAATTGCTTTTTAATCTTAAAAAGTGGGCTGTTCTGATTTTGCCCTGCCCAACTCACTAGATCGGAACCAGGGTCCTGTGCTCCCTTTAGAGATAAAATAATCAGATTCTCTAAGTTTTACCCTAGACATTTTTAACAGAATAGTGGGAAGAATTGCAATAATTGGGTGTTCCACAAGAATATGGGACTTGCTAGCAAATGGTATGTAGTTTTGAAACAACAGAAGAAGGAGGCAATTTGCACGTTTTCACCCATTCAAGCCCCAGAGTTTGAGTTGTTTTCAAATAGTCCTAGAATTCTTCAGAATCTAGGAAGTAGGGTAGGGGGGCTTGTTGCAGCACCCAACCTGAGCGGAGCTCCATACATTTCATAGTTTGTGCATAAAGCACCAAATAAAAAATTAAAAATGAATCTTTCACAAATGGCCTGCAGACAGGATTCAATGTACTTTCGGTCCTACGTGACTATACCATCCCTATCATGAACTTGAGGGAGTACAGTCCTGGGGATAGTATAGGTGGTTGGAGGCTGAAACCAAGTTGCTGTATTTTCCAACTCCGAGAGGAGGCTGTGCATGGATGGAATCCGAACATCCAAACTGGCCTGGAGGCCATCTGATCCTTTGGCAGCCAACACCAGGGACTGAGTTCCTTGTTGCATCAACATCTTTGACCCTATGCTCAAAGCCTCTCCTCTGAGGTCACACAGGTGCCATGGTCAAATCAGGGATGGGAGTGACTGAGCTCCTACCCCTGTAGACTCAGAGAATGTCAGACTGTGCTCTCTTTGCTGCCACAGTGAAGGACAGTGCTGTCTGTGTGTGAGGATAATGGAAGGAACGACTGGGGTAGCACAGAGGGCCAGGGTCTGTTCATAGCAAGGGCTCCCCAGTTGCTTACACAGAGCCCTTAAGCTCCCCTCATGCCACCTCTCACCTCCCTCCCACCTCCATCTCCAAAATGCAAAATAAGAGAGCCTAATAAAGTGGTAAATTCCTTACCAATGTGTGTATAGAGAAAACACAAACATTCTGATGGTGATGGAGCTATGGCAGACTTTGATCAAATTGGAAGGAAATTGTTGACACACTATGCTTTCATGAAGGTAATGTCCCTGTATCATCCCAAAGACTCTAGGTCTGAAGCAGGCACACTCTGCCCTTGTTTCAGGTGCAGACATTGAAGGTCAAACATTACAAGGCATAGTTAAGAGCCCAGAGTAGGAAAGAGATCAGGACACATCTGCAACTGTTCTGCCCCCTGGTTCTGACCTCAGGCCCTCATCTCAGTGTCTCCCTGGAGGAAAGTCAAGTGGAACCTGTGTGGGGAAGCACAGTCACAGACTGAGGAAGATAGTTCCTTTCTCAGGTTTCATTCCTTCTGACTTTTTGATTCATCACAGGTGCCAGAAAATGCCTCACCATGAGAGCTGACAACCAGAGCTTCCTGGGGGGTCCTCCCAGGGACTTCATCCTCCTGGGTATTTCTGACAGGCCATGGCTGGAACTCCCTCTCTTTGTGGTCCTCCTGGTGTCCTACGTTCTTGCCATGTTGGGGAACATTGCCATCATCCTGGTGTCCCGGCTGGACCCCCAGCTCCACAGCCCTATGTACTTCTTCCTCAGCCACCTTTCCTTCCTAGACCTCTGCTATATGACCACCACAGTCCCCCAAATGCTGGTCAACCTGGGAAGCTCCAGGAAGACCATCAGCTACGAGGGCTGCACAGTGCAGTATGCGATTTTCCACTGGCTGGGATGCACCGAGTGCATTGTGCTGGCTTCCATGGCTCTGGACCGCTACATGGCCATCCGAGAGCCCCTGCGCTATGCCCTCATCATGCACCGCCCTCTCTGTCAGCAGCTCATGGCCATGGCCTGGCTAAGTGGCTTTGGCAACTCCCTGGTTCAGGTAGTCTTGACGGTGCAGTTGCCTTTCTGTGGGCGGCGGGTGCTAGACAACTTTTTCTGTGAGGTGCCAGCTATGATCAAGCTGTCCTGTGCTGACACCACCATGAATGACAACACACTGGCCGTGCTGGTGGCCCTCTTTGTGCTGGGCCCCCTGGCACTCATCCTGCTCTCCTATGGCTTCATTGCCCGGGCAGTGCTCAAGATCCAGTCCTCCAAGGCTCGGCACAAGGCTTTTGGGACCTGCTCCTCCCACCTGGCAGTGGTCTCCCTCTTCTACCTTCCTGCCATCTACATGTACCTACAGCCCCCAGCCAGCTACTCCCAAGAACAAGGCAAGTTTGTCTCCCTCTCCTACTCCATCATCACCCCAACCCTCAATCCCTTCATCTACACTCTGAGGAACAAGGATGTGAAGGGAGCTCTGAGAAAACTGCTGGCAAAGCTGTGGCGGCTCTGCAGAAGGTGAAGACAATGGGGCCCCCTCCATGGCCACAGATTCAGCAGGTGGGTCATGTGCTCAGAGAACCTTTCATTTTAGGAGCCAATAAGCAAACAGTGTAAGTTGTTTTAGAGATTTCAGGATTGCCCCTAATTCCCTGTCCAAAACATCTCTCCTCCTGTGTGGTCACAGCACCTATGTTCCACCTGTCCCCTCAATCTCTCATTCTAAGAAGCCATATGTTTTTAGAAATTGCTAAAAGAGAATCGGCACTCAATAACTATTTGTCCAGTTATTTAATTCCTAAGTATCTGATACTTTCCCCTTCCAGTCTTGTTATTTTTCTTCTATTTTTCTCCCATTTGCCTCTTTCCATCTTCTCTCTTCCTTTCCCATTACTCCTAACTGAACATAATGTGAAACTCAAACTAATCTTGTATTACTTACAATAAATTTGTCTCCTTTGCCATAGATTTAAACCTCCATAAATTTTACAAGACTTCAAAAACAATTCCAAAAATGAAGTAGATTACTTCTTCTTCCCATGAACTGAGATGATGTTTCTGTCTGTAGTTCAAATTTTGTTCTATATGAAGTGTCCCCACTGCTAACTGTGACCAAGGACAAGCATATTAACCATTCTCCTATAAGACTCTGTGTTCAATTTCATGGGTACAATCCAACAGCATATTCTTTACCTAAAGCCAAGAATACTTTCTAGTTGAGAACACAAAATACAAACACAATCACACTGAAGGACAACACAACTTTAAATAACAAGTTCCAAGTCATCGTAATGGCTTCTAAATATTTGTAGAAGCTTCTAAGACACAGACACTAGATTAACTGTATTCTTCTGAAGTCCCTGTACTGCCTCCTATTAGGACAAAGCCATAAGGCTGGGACTTCCACTTCCAGGTTCCTTCATATTCTTGATTTATTTATTCTTGATTTATTTATACTTCATTTATTTGCTTTTATCTCCCTGCCATAGACATCACATACTAAGCAAGCATAAAATGTAAAGTATAACAAGTATATAGCAATTGGGACAAATGGGAAAACTGAAGCGGTTTTCCTGGAGTAAAGGCAAAAAGGAAATATACGTCACAGAGCTGCAGGACTGGAGGCACATGGAAGAGCCATGGCTGTTCCTGGTACCACAGAACACAGAGCAGTGTCCCCTGGGCTGGCACCAAGCAGCCTCTGGATAAAAGCCAAAAGCCCTTCAGAACTACCTCTGTGAACACTCATAATGACACATGTGGGATTTTCTTCTAACTCTTCCTAGTAGCAGAGGCCAAGACAATTCAGTGAAAGCAACATGACATGGACTCAAAGAGAGGCAATCCACATGTGTAGCTGTGGAGTGATCTGGCCTAACTCCAGGGCACACTGAGAGTAGTGAGCACTCGGTTTCTCAAACTAGATGTACCAGATTAAAGGTGGCCTCCAAGCTTCTCCTGCTCCTCACAGTGACAGGTGGAGACCATTTGGGTGAAGTGACAATGATATTCTGAGTCTTCAGAGCAAGTTCATAAGAAATCTGGGGGCTTCCAACTAGTGCTGCTCTCTCTGGGACCCCCGGTCACCAAGGGAGAAGTCTAGCTACCCTAAGGCATCTATGCTAGGGAGGCAGCCTTAGGTGCTGTCTCACTGGAACCTATGCTAGACCCACCTGAGCAGCCTGCCCAGCAGTTAAATGTCACCCAACGGCCTCAGTTAAGGAGCATCAGAAACTCTTGAGTGGAACTCTGCCAAAATTCCTAACCTACAAGTTATTAAATAGAATAAAACTGTTGTTATTCTAAATCACTTCACTAAGTTTGGGGTGGTTTGGCAGGGAGCAAGAGATAGCTGGAATGCCAGGAACCCCTAGAGTATTAAATATCAGAGTTGTGTAAATCCACGAGATGTACAGGGTGAATTTTCCGGAACCATCGATGTTAATCAATGTTACAGGGCAAAATATTTAAATAACTGATCATTAAATTAAAGCATGCTTCCATGATAATAAACTGACATCCTAGATAGAAAATGAGGAAGTATTTTTGTAATGAAACCCAATGAAACAGTCGAAAGACCATTTTGTATACTTCTGGTGCTCTGCTCTGTATTACGGGAAGGGCCCTGGAATTCACTGTCCTCTGCTTTTATGAGTACATTGTGGACAAGTGTGAAGAACACTCATGAAGAAGAGTGGACACAATGCGTGCATTCTTCTCCAGGCACTCTTTCAAAACTATCATTGTTGGTGAAGTTGATCAAGGCATGTTCTCATGCAGCCTGCTTTTCCCAGTTAATGAGAAAAGTATATTTTTCATTCTACATGTGGTTTAGCAAAATTCTTTTGGATGAATTGAACCATCTTATGCTTCTTTACGGGAACACGTGAGTCTTGCTGCCCTCACTCTATTCTGGGGTGGAGGCACAGTTAAGTAAATCCTTAGAGCATTTGTCTAAGTGCGTGATTTACCAAGGGAGTCGAGACACACACTTTGAATGCACTGCTGTACTACCATTGAGAGTGTGGTCAGAGGGGCATTTTTATGCTCATTACATTTGACCATATGGACAACATAGCAATAACCAATGGCATCGAGTGATGCTGAATAGATGTCCCTGCCAGTGCATCATGAGAACTTCTTTCATTCTCTAACTTTACCCCAACTTCACTATAAAACACATGTAACACCTAGCAAGAACACCAGATCTGTGATCTTAACCTCAAGCCAAATTGAGGTTTACCATCTTCCTTTTGACCTGCAGTCCCATTTGCTGCATGAAGATTCCTTGACAGAGTAGAACTGTCAGAAATTCTCCTCCTCCATTTCCTCACTCCCAGCTCCTGAATCCTCTCTTCATTACCTCTGGTGCACACACTCGATTTTCATGTTTGCTTCTTCATATCCGCACTCCATTCCCAGTAACCTGTGCCAGCTATGAAGCTATTGTCTCTCGACAGCAAGTTGACCCCATCTTCCTCTTTGTGACACAGACATGGGACTCTGAGGAGAAGACTTCTGCTTGTTTGCTTTCTATAAACTATTCTGGTTGGAGGCCTTGCTGTCAGTCTTCCAGGCTGCAGGAGAGAGAAGGACTTAGCACATCCTGCTGTCCTTTGTCCTGATACCATCTCAGCAATGCTTCTTCACCCTGGTGGTGGAAGCTCATTCTAGAAGCAGCAACTGACTTGGGTTTCCAACACCTGCACAACCAGCCTTCATTCCCCTCAGGGGCACCAACATCAGCTCAGCAGCTCTCCCTTCTCAAAGGCCTGGAGTTGACTCCATGGGACCCTCCTCCAAACGTTCTAATGAATCCTATCTACGTGCTCAGGAAAGTCACTCCCTTCATGAAGCTGGGATTTTTTTTCTCTTTTCAGGTAGCCAGTCCCTCATTAAATGTTGCTGCCATTATGTGCCCTTGAGTCAGCTCTGACTACTGATGAGTGACGTCCACAGTGTCCTGTCCTCATCAGCCCTGCTCAGCTCCCGCAGACTCAGGCCCATGACTTCTTTCATGAAATCATCCATTGCATACTTGGACCTCCTCTTCCTCTGCTACCTTCTATTTTTTTCCCCAGCATTATTATCTTTTCCAAAGATCTGCCTTCTCATGATGTATTCAAGTAGGACAACTTCAGTTTTGTCCTCTTTTGCTTCTAGGAAAGTTTCTGGTTAATTTGCTCTGAGACACTCTGGTTCATATTTCTGGTTTTCCAGCATCCCCCTAGAGTTCTCTCCTACCACCACATTTCAAAGGAATCAATGTTTCTTTCCAGTCTTCTTCACTGTCCAACTTTCACGTGTGTACATAGTAATTGGGAAGTGAGGGTGTGGATGATCTTAGCCTTGGCATCTGCTGATACATCTTGTCCTTGGTGACCTCTCCCCATTCTCCCATCGCTGCTTTTCCAAATTTCAGCCTTCCCTTGATTTCTTGGCTGCAGTCTCCATTTGCATTGACTGAAACAAGGTGAGCACATTTTTAACGCTTTCGCTGTCTTCATTATCTTTGTTAAAGTTGTGTGTTCCTTCTGCGGTTATGATTTTTGCCCTCCTGATGTTCAAATGCAGTCCTGCTTTGTCACTGTCTTCCTTAACTTTCATCAGAAGTTGTTTCACATCACTGCCATTTGCTCCCGTGGGATGGTGCCACCTGCGTGCCTAAAGTTATTGCCATTTCTTGAACCGGTTCCCACTCCTACCTCTGAGTCTAGTCCAGTTTTCCACATGTGTTCTGCATTCAGATTAAACAAATAGGAAGATAAAGTGCTCTCTGGTTTGAACCCTTTGCCAACAGGCAGCCATTCTGTCTCTCCATACTCTGTCCTGGCAGGGCCTCCTGTGCACACCACAGGTTACACACCAGGTTGGTTAAGTGCTGAGGCACACCCATGTCTGCCAGAGCAGCCCATAGCTTTTCATGATCCACACAGTCAAAGGCTTTACTTTTGTTAACAGTCTTTTTTTGTTAAATTTTCTCTGTTAAAACAACTGGTCTGGTTTCTGTCACGTGACTGTACTCTGGCTGCTGGTCCTGCTCTGAGATACGGAAGAGCATGGCTCTCACCTGACAACTCCTTAACTAGAATATGCAGCATGGGCCATGGCACCGAAGTTGCTAATGGAAGGAATTAACAATAGCAGATATTCTTATGCTTGAGGCATCAATAATTCTTAAACTTAGCTTATGTGTCTGCTAAGTTAATTCTGAATACAGCTAAACATCCTTTCACAAGGTTTGAAAACAGACACCTTTTGCCTTTTCAGGGTCACAAGAACAAACCTCTCCATCTTTCCTGGGTCAGGAATAGGCACCAAGTATGCTGCCCAAGCCTTCGACCTTTGACTTTACTGTGACATTTAACCCTCAGAGGGAGTGAGAGGGGGAAAAGAGTTAAACAGACTTCATCATATTCTGGGTACTGTTCTAAGTGCATTGGTAATCCCAAGTCTGAAAACAAGTAAAGTGGATGTAATCATTATACAGTGTAAGGCAAAAATAGGTTCACAGTTTGTGTGGAAAATAATACAATAACTAATAAATAGTAATGGAAGAATAAACTTTTGTACTCACAACTGTAAACCTAGCTTTGCCCCCACACTGTATGCATTTTTACACATAAAGAAAAGTGGAGGGACCTGCCCAAGGTGGAAGGTGAGTGGACCATTGGGATCCTACATGCAAACCCCAGCACCTCCTTCCCAACCAAGTGTTCAAAAGTCCAATCCAATGTTGACACTAATGCTTAAGTTAGCACAGATGCCACAGATTCAAGGGGCTCAGTCACAGCAGACTTCCCACACTTCAAATGCCAACTGCAAGTCTCAAGGACCACCCACACTTCTGACTCATGTAAACTTGCCCATGCTTCAGCTTTAATGACTTCCTAGAAGGGGTCCTATAACTTACTGAAAGCACAACACTTCTGATGACCATTTCATGAGAAAACAGTGAAATAGTAGAGTTACGTAGGGCCAGGTCTGCTTTGGGGAGATGCTGAACTTCCGTGACCTGTCCCTGGAAAGTCAGAGTGTCACCTCCCAGAAGGTCAGTGTGCACACCAACCAGGAAGCTATGTCAAGCCTCAGTGTCTTATAGGGGTTTCATTAACAGACACAATTGATTAAATCATCAACCATGTGACTGACATAATCTCCATCCTCTTTCTTTTTAAAAAATTATATTTTTTTGATTATGCTATTTCAGTTGTCCCAATTTTGCCTGCTTTGCCCCTCCTCCACCCAGCCCCACCACATTTCCTCAGGCAATCCCCACACCATTTTCCATGTCCATGGGTTATGCATATACATTCTTTAGCTGCTCTATTCCCTATGCTGTACTTTATATCCCCATGACTATTCTGTAACTACCAATTTGTACCTCTTAATCCTTTTGCCTTTATCATCTGTCCCCTCCACTTCACGCCCATTGGCAACCATCAGAACGTCCTCTGTGATTCTGCTTCTGTTCTGCTTGTTTGCTTATTTTGTTTGTAAGATTCAGTTGTTCATAGAAATGTATTATTCCTATTTTATTGTTCATATATTTCATCTTTTTCTTAAATAAGTCCCTTTAACATTTCATATGATAATGGTTTGGTGGTGAGCTCATTTAGCTTTTTCTAGTCTGAGAAGCTCTTTATCTGATCTTCTATTCTAAATGATAGCTGTGCTGGGTAGAGTAATCTTGGTTGTAGGACCTCACTTTTTATCACTTTAAATATTTCTTGCCAGTCCATTTTAGCCTGCAAAATTTCTTTTGAGAAATCAGCTGGCAGTCAAATGGGAACTCCCTTGTAGGTAACTAATTGCTTTTCATTTGTTGTCTTTAAGATTCTCCCTTTTTCTTTAACCTTTGGTATTTTAATTATGATGTGTCTTAGTGTGAGCCTCTTTGGATTCATCCTGTTTGAAACTCTGTGTGCTTCCTGGACTTGTGTATCTTTTCCATCATCAGTTTGGGGAAGCTTATGTCATTATTTTTTCAAATAGGTTTTTAATTTCTTGCTCTCTTTCTCCTTCCTCTCCTCTGGCACCCCTCATGATACAAATGTTGGAATGCTCGAAGTCCCCAGAGGCTTTGTTCATAAAAAAGAATGAAATATTACACTTTGTGACAGCATGGATGGACCCAGAGGGTATAGTGCTCAGTGAAATAAGTCAATCAGAGAAAGACAAGTACCATATGATTCACTTATATGTAGAATATAAAGAACAAAATAAATGGACAAAATTGAAGCACAGAACAAACTAATGATTGCCAGATGGAAGGGCTTTGAGGGGCGTCTAGATGGAAAAGGTGAAGGGATTAAGAAGTACAAATTCATACTTACAAAGTGTTCATGAGGATGTAAAGTACAGCATAGGGAATATATTCAATAATACTGTAATAGCTATGTATGGTGTCAGAAGAGTACTCAAAATATCAAGGGGAACACTGTGAAGTATGTGATTGTCTAGCCACTATACTGTACACCTGAAACTAATACAAAATTGTATTGAATGTAAAGTGAAGTTGAAAAATTTTAAAAGTTCTAATCACAAGAAAAAAATTATGTAACTGTGTGGTGACAAACGTGCACTGGACTTATTGTGGTGACCATTTTGCAATATATACTAATATTTAACCAATATGTTACACTCTTGAAACTAATGTAATGTCATATCTCAAATACATTTCATTTCAAATCAATCAATTAAGTTAAATGCAGTGTTGCCTCTCTAGTATAATGTGGTTTGTGGTTAGTGGTTTTTGTCTTTGCATTGGTAACTAGAAGAAAGAGAAAACCTAAGCATAGACCTACCCCATTGATGATGCCCAGCCTTCCATTTTCTCTCCACCTTTAGAAAAGTGTACATGGTTGACTTTGCATGTGTCCTAATGGACACACACATATAAAACCATGACAGTGGCTACTTGCAGGGACACAGGATTGAAGCTGAATGAGGAAGTTAGACTTGCCTATATGTATGATTTTGTATGTATGGATTTTCTTTCATAAGCACACATAAAACCTAGAATAAAGACCATATATGGAGACTCCTAGTCAAGATGGCAGAATAGATAGACATAGGTTTCCCCCTCACACAACCAATCAAAATTACAACGAAACTATAGAACAACCATCACTCAGAACCATCAGAAATCAAGTTGAATGAAAGTCTAACAACTGTGGAACTAAAAAAACCACATCCATTTAGACTGGTAGGAGGGGCAGAGACAGATTAGGCAGTTCCTCACCCACATGTGGTGGATAAAAATTTGGGAGGTATATCTCGGCAGCAAGAAATCTCAGCCCCACACCTGGTGCCCTAACCAATGGTTCCAGCACCCAGAAGATAAGGTCCCAAACTTCTGACTGCAGAAACCATCAGGGATTCAGTCAGTGGAAGAATCTTCTAGAGCTGCAAGCAGTTCCTCTTAAACCACACATGAACTTACTCAGACTCACTCCCCCTGAGCACCAGCACCAGGGTAGCAGCTTAAAAGGCACCAGTGGCATACAGGGAGGAACAGAAGTGTCTGGCATCAAAGCAAGAGCTGTAGGACAGCTTTCTCCCAGACTGAAAGGTGGGCAGAAGCCACTGTCCATTTTCTGAACTTCCCCTACCCCTATAAAGCCACAGAGCCAGCAGGCTGGTGCCATACCTGAGACTCCATTGACAAGGCTAACACTGTTTGCTCTGCCCTGGAAACCCCTGAGACTCCTTCTCACCCAACTTACAGCTGTTAACAGTGGCTTTTCCATATGAATGGCTGGTCTTGGTTCATGCTTCACAACTTCCTAAATCCTTTCAAATAAGTATCAGCTGGCCTCAGTGAGCCCCCAGCCCCTGTACCTCTGCTAAGAGACCCCAGGCACAGCACTAGCAGCACCCAGCTTAGATTCACAGCTTGGGTTTGCCTGGGAATCTCCAAGCCCAGCACAAGGAGCAGCCATCTCAGATTGTCTTATACCTCAGCCAGTCTGGTCCCAGGCAAAATACAGGTGGGAGCTGACCTTGGCCTGTACCACCCAGGAAACTCCAGGGCCTGCACACCCAGTAGACAGTTACAGACTTCATCAGAGCACCACCACCTTGCCTCTGCACAGCTGATCCTCCATGAAGGGCAGAAGTTGGTGGTCCATGACCACAGCCAATCCTTGCAACTGACTGGCCTAGATAAATCCCTCCCATTGACCTGCCAACAGCAATCAAGGCTCAACTACAAGAGGAAGGTATACTCAGCTCACATGAAGTACCCAGCTCACACAAAGTACCCAGCTCACCTCAAGTACCCAGCTTGGGTAAAAGTGGAGGCTGGACCCTACAGGACAACTGCTACATTAGGCCATGTGACTAAGACAGGGAGTCATAGAAGCTCTACCTAATACATAGACACAAAGACAGGGAGGCTGCCAAAATGAAGAGATAAAGAAACATGTCCCAAATGAAAGAATGAATCAGAACTCCAGAAAAAGCTAAACAAAATGGAGATAAGCAATCTATCTGGTGCAGAGTTCAAAACACTGCTTATAAGGGGGCTCAAGGAACTTAGTGAGGAACTCAACAGGACAAAAAAGATCCATCCAGAAATGAAGACTACACTAATTAAAATAAAGGAGAAGGGTCATCCAGGAAAATGTATAAAGGACCCAAGGACAAAGCCAAAGATATAAGGGGTGAGAGTGGGAGGTAGAGGTGGATGGGATGGGGGAGAGTAGCAGTGAGATGACTGTACTTGAACAACAATAAAAAAAGGCGTAAAAGAAAAGTGGTTGTCAGGGGCTACAGTATAGGAGAAATAGGGAGAGGTTGGAAAAAGGTAGACATTTCAGTTGTAAAGTAAGTAACATCTGACGATCAATGTATAACACGGTGACTATACATTGTTAATCACACTGTTATTATATAATTAAAATTTCTTAGGAGAATAGAACTTAAATATTCTCATCAAAAATGGGTAAATCTGCGTGGTGGTAGATATGTTAATTGGATTGCTGGGAGTTGGGTAGTGGAATTCTTTCACAAACTGCATATTTCAACTCACCCTGTACACTTTAAATATATTATAGTTTTATTTGTCAATTAGGCCTCAGCAAAGCTCAAAAATTGTGATTAAAAAAACAATTTACAGGGAAATGACCATAGAGTGCATGAAGCTGAAAATCAAATCAGTGATTTGTAACATGAGAAAGCAAACAACAACCAATCAGAACAACAAGAAGAAAAAAAAAGAATAAAAAAAAAAACAAAGATAGGATAAGCAGCCTCTGGGACAACTTCAAGAAGTCCAACATTCATTTCATATAGGTGCCAGAGGAGAAGAGAAAGAGCAAGAAATTGGAAATGTATTTGAAAAACAATGAAAGAAAACTTCGCTGAGTTGATGAAGCAAATAAACATGCAAGTCCAGGAACCACGGAGAGTCCCAAACAAGATGGATGCTAAGAGGCCCACTCCAATACAATTAAAGTGCCAAAGGTTAACGATAAAGAGAGAATCTTAAAAGCAGCCAAGAGAAAAGAAGTTAGTTATCTACAGGGGAGTTCCCATAAGACTGTCAGCTGATTTCTCAAAAGAATAGAGGGATTGGCAAGAAGTATTAAAAGTTGTGAAAAGCAGAGACCTATAGTTAAGATTGCCCTACCCAGAAAGCTATCATTTAGAATTGAAGGGCAAATAAAGAGCTTCCAAGACAAGAAAAAACTAAAGGAGTTCATCATCACCAAACCATTCTTACAGGAAATATTAAAAGGGGTTATTTAAGAAAAAGATCAAAACTACAAACAACAAAATGGTAATAAATACATATCTATCAACAAATGAATCTAAAAAACACTCTAAGCAAACAAGAAGTATAGAGACAGAAAAATAGATATGAAGAGCATTTATTTTGATGGTTGCCAGATGGGAGGGGGATGTGGGGGAATGGGTGAAGAGGTGAGGGGATTAAGAAGTACAACTATGGTAGTTACAGAATAGCCATGCAGATGTAAAGTACAGTATAGGACATGGCAGAGCCAAAGAACATACATGTATGACCCATGGATGTAAACAATGGTGTGGGGATTGCCTGAGGGAGGGGAGGTGCTGGGTAGAGGGGATCTAAGGGGTAAAATTGGGACAACTGTGGTAGCATAATCAATAAAATAAAAAAATAAATAAAGGCTTGAAAATCATAAAATAAACTCAATGATCATATCCTCTGATGGGGATAAAAAATAGCCAAAGTAAGTTGTCACACAGCTGTTGAGTGACAGGCTGTAGCCCAGCCTTCTAAGCAAGGGGCCCTGCCCTGAGGTTTGGTGACCCATCTACTACACAGCAAATACAAGTGAAAGCATCTAAGAGACAGGTAGTTTCATGTATGTTCGGTAGCAGTGCTTTACTTCACAGTTTACATACCAATTTTTTTAAATAGGAAATTATAGTTTAAAATCTTTAAAAAGCAAGGAGATACCTTTACAAGCCAGAGATAACTGCAGGGATGCTTACAGTTGGCTACTGTTCAGTTTTCCTCGTAGAGACAGCAGCAGTGATGTCCTATTAAAAGTTAAACTGTGTATCTTGTTTAAACAAACAAACAAACAAACAGAAATTCAGAAATCGAGATGGAATTTAATATATTTAAAGGCAATTTTAGGACAGTTAAAAATGAGTTTAGCCCTCTCAAGTACACAGCCTAGGAACGTTTTGTCACCTTAAGTTAAAAGACCTCCTTTGGCCTCCATTGCCTCATGAGGAAATGACCCATGAGTTGAGGCATTCCCATAGAGAAAGAACAGAATGCATGGGACCGTGCGCTGTTCTCTCCACCACACAGAGCATGCCCAGCTGAGCACCTGAAGACAGAGGACCATGGAAGACAAATTTTAATAGACACTGTAAACTTTATTCTGAAAAGTCCTATCAACTAGATTTTTGAGAGAATAAAATGATCATGAAGAACTATGGTCATTCCCTAGAGATGTAATTTCTAAGATGTATCCAAATGCGAAGCACTGGGACAATCTTCTAGAGAGTTTATCAAGGATCAAGTGCTAGTGAAGGGACCCGTTTGGGGTTTTGCTTTGTTTTGTTTTATTAAAAGCAAACTTCCTCCTGATTTTTTTTTCAGTATGCCTAAGGAATAATTTAGGGAAATACCAAGTTTTTCTTTGAAATTCCAAGGTTCACACAATCCTGGCAGATCTCAGGATCTTGTTGCAGATTTGAACAGTCACAAACTAAGAGACTAGGCCAGGGAGGATAGGTCTACCTGCGGTTTGGTGGGAAGCCCGTCTACAGGATGCTAAACTTACACTCACTTAGCCCCTGTACATGTAGTTAACCATTTACTAAAGTATGCTGAGAGAAATTTAAAAATTCAAAAAATCATGGATTTGAAAAAAATGACTAATTTCTCTGATTCATTTCTACTAGAGATAAGTCTCATCTCTTTCTATAACACTAAAATGTGTTCTGGCCCAAGATTAAAAACAGAACAAAACCTTACACTGAAAGAACTGTGATCACAAGTTAAAACCCTACAAAACTTTTAAAAGGAATTTTCAGCAACATCTGTATCTAACCAAACTATGTAACCAAAAGTCAAAGGTAAGTCCAGGCTTCCCAGCTATCCTGCATCTATTTGGAAATGGAATGTTCTACAAATGGATGCATTTGTTATCAGATGAGTAGAACTGGGAAAAGAAGCTTT
Organism: Carollia perspicillata; assembly: GCA_004027735.1. Lineage (NCBI taxonomy): Eukaryota > Metazoa > Chordata > Mammalia > Chiroptera > Phyllostomidae > Carollia > Carollia perspicillata. Next base: position 82 of record PVKM010027118.1, on the reverse strand, counting down.
TTGATGAAGGATTTCACAATAAAAACTTATGACTTGCAGAAAAAAATAGTTTACCATGTTGAAATAAATGTATTCAACAAAG
>PVKM010027117.1:0-18952 GCA_004027735.1 Carollia perspicillata | reverse complement strand
CCTGTTCAGGTGTGTACGAGAGGCGACTGATCAATGTTTCTCTCTCGCTCTCTTCCTTCATCTCTCTAAAATCAATAAAAACATCCTTAGGTGAAAATAAAAAACAAAAACAAAAACAAGAACCAGATATATGCTGTCTACAAGACACCCATGTCAGAATAAAAGATACACTAAAAGATATACACAGACTGGAAGTAAATGAAAATAAATAAAAAGCTAGGGTAGCAATACTTATATTAGACAAAATAGACTTTAAAAACAAAGGCCATAATAAGAGACAAAGAAGGACGATTCACAATTATAAAAGACTCCATTCAACGAGAAAAAATAACCACTGTAAACATTCACACAGCAAATACATGAGCACCTAAATATAGAAAGCAAATCTTGGTGGACGTTAAGAGAGAGACTGACAGCAGTTGTTACAGTAGGTGTTTTTAACACCCAATAGACATCAATGGCTAAAGCTTCTGAACAGAACACCAACAAGAAAACAGCAACCTTAAATTACACACTAGATCAGATAGATCTAATTGATATTTTCAGAGCATTTCACCACAGCAGAACACACATTTTATTCAAATGCACACAGATCATTCTCTAGGATACAACATATGCAAAAGACTCAAAACAAGTCTCAATAAATTTCAAGAAGATTGAAATTATATCAAGCATCTCCAACAATCACAATGATACGAACTTAAAAGTCAACTACAAGAAAAAAACTGAAAAACACCTGAACACATAGAGACTAAATGACAGGCTACTAAACAATGAGATTAAGGAAGAAATCAAAAGATACCTTGAGACAAATGAAAATGAAAACACAACCACCCCAAATCTAGAGAACACTGCAAATGCAGTAGTAACAGGGAAATTCATAGCCATATAGGCCTACCTCAAGAAAAAAGAAAAATCTTGCCCTGGCTGGTGTGGCTCAGTGGACTGAGCACGGGCCTGTGAACCAAAGGGTTGCTGGTTCGATTCTCTGTCTGGGCACATGCCTGGCTTGCAGGCCAGCTCCCCGGATGGGGGTGCATGAAAGGCAACCACGCACTGATGTTTCTCTCCCTCTCTTTCTCCTACCCTTCCCCCCTCTCTAAAAATAAATAAATAAAATCTTTTTTAAAAAAGAAAGAAAAATCTCAAATAAAGAATCCAACTTTATACCTAAAAGACCTAGTAATAGGGCTAACACAGCCCAAAGTGAGTAGAAGAAAATAACAAAAAGTGGAATGGAAATAAATGAAATGAAGTCTAAAAAAAAATAAACACATAAACATAACCAAGAGCTGGTTCTATGAACAGATAAACAAGATTGATAAACCTTCAAACAGATTCATCATGGAAAAAAAATGACCTGAACAGAATCAGTAATGAAAGAGAAGTAACAAATGACACCACTGAAATATAAAGGATTAGAAAAAAGGTATTAGAAAAAACTGTATACCAACAAATTGGACAAAGCAGAAGAAATGGACAAATTACTAGAAGCATATAATCTTCCCAAACTGAATCAAGAAGAAATGGAAATCTGAGCAGACTTATTACAGCTAATTAAATGGAAACAGTAATAATAATATTTAAAAAACCCAAAAAAACTCTCAACAAACAGAAATCCTGGACTGGATGGCTTCGCAGGTGAATTTTACCAAACATTCAAGAACAAACAACCTTATCCTTCCCAAACTTTTTCAAAAACTTCAAGAGGAGGGAAGCTCTCAATATCATTTTATGAGGCCAGTGTTATCTTAATTCCAAAATCAGATAAAGGCACTATAAAGAAATAAAATTAAAGACAATATCCTTGAGGAACACAGATGCTAAAATCCTCAATAAAAATATTAGCAAACGAAATGAAGCAATGTATTAAAAAGCTCATGCACTATGATCAAATGTGATTTCCCTGGGATGCAAGGTTGGTACAATATCCACAAATCAATTAATGTGATATATCACATACACAAAATGAAAGATAAAAACCATATGATCATATCAAAAGATGCAGAAAAAGCATCTGACAAAATATAGCATCCATTTATGATAAAAACTCTCAGCAAACTGAAAATAGAGGAAACATACCTCTACATAATAAAGATCATATATGACGAACTCACAGCTAACATCATACTCAATGGGCAAAAAGTAGAAGTGTTTCTCTTAATACCAGGAACAAAACAGGGATGTTCACTTTTACCACTTGATTATTCAATGTAGTGCTGGATGTCCTAGCCACAGCAATTAGACAAGAAGAAGAAAATAAGGCATCCAACTTGGAAAGGAAGAAGTAATAAAACTGTCATTATTTGCAGATGTCATGATACTATATATAGAGAACCCCAAAGAGTCCACCAAAAAAACCTAAGTATAAATGAATTCAGTAAAGTAGCAAGACACAAATAAATATCCAGAAATCAGTTGTACTTTTTACACCAATAATGAACTAACAGAAAGGAAAATTAAGAAAACAAACCCATTCCCAACTGAATAATAAAAATACCAAGGAATAAACTTAACCAAGGAGGTACAAGATCTGTACTTGAAGAATTATAAGACACTGAAGAAAGAAAATGAAGAAGATACAAATAAATGGAAGCACATACTGTGTTTACAGATAAAGAATGTACATCATTAAAGTGTCTATACTACCCAAAATAATCTATAGATTCAATACAATTCTTACGAAAATACCAATGATATATTTCACAGAACTAGAACAAATATTCCAAAAATTTATATGGAACCAAAAAACACTCCAGATAGTCAAAGCAATCTTGGAAAAAAAAAGTTAGAGGTATGACGCTACCTGATATGAATCTGTGCTACAAGGCCACAGTGACCACAACAGCACAGCACTGGCACACGAATGGACACAAATCTGGCCAGTGCGGTGCAGGTGGTTGGAGTGCTGTCCCATAAACCAAAAAGTCATGGGTTGGATTCCCAATCAGGGCACATGCCTAGATTGCGGGTTAGGTCCCTGGTCAGGGCATATATGAGAGTGAACCGATTGATGTTTTTCGCTCAAATCAACAACCATGTCCTTGGGTAAGGATGAAAAGAAATGGACATGCCAATCAATGAACAAATAGATTTCCAGAAATAAATCCATGCCTGTAAGGTAAATTAGTATTTGACAAAGGAGGCAAGAAAACTTAATGGAACAAAGACTATATTTAATAAATGGTATGGGGAAAATTGGACAGATACATACAAAAAAATAAAACTAGATCACCTTCTTACAACATATGCAAGAATAATATCAAAATGGATTAAAGACTCAAATGTAAGACTTGAAACCACAAAAATCCTAGAAAAAAACATAGGCATGTCTCTTAGCGATATTTTTTCTGATATATCTCCTAAGGCAAGGGAAACAAAAGGAAAAAGAAAACAAATGGAACTACATCAAACTAAAAAGTTTTTGCGTAGCAAAGAAAACCAACAACAAAACAAAGACAACTCTTGGCTTCTGGCCATGAGGTGATGCTGGTCAACATGGCACTTGGAACCTCCCACAACCCTATCAAAACTACAACTAAACTACAGAACCATCATCATTCAGAACAGTTTGAAATCTAGCTGAACAAAAGTCTTAAACTAGGGATATACATAGAGAAGCCACACTGAGATTGGCAGAAAGGACCTAGATGGGGAATTGACTGGTCCCATACCCATGTGTGGGGTTAAAAATCAGGAGAGATCTCTCGGCTACAGAGGTTCCCCCTGAGGAACAAGGAGTCCCAGTCCCACACCAGTGACCCCCCGACCCCCAACCCAGGGTTCTAATGCCAGGAAGAGAAGTCCCCATAACTTGTGGCTGTGAAAACCAGCAGAGATTATGGCTGAGTAAGACAAAGGGCTCTGTATCCCACGCAGGTCCTCTTAAATGGCCCTCACAGACTTACCTGGACTTACTCCCTGAGCTCCAGTGCTGGGGCAGCAGCTTATAAGGCATTAGAGACATACAGGGAGGGACTGAAGTGTCTGACATCAGGACAAGAACTAGGGGACAGCCTTCTCCCTGACAGGAGTGATGGCAGATGCCATTGTTCCTCTGATGAGTCCTCTCCCCAACAGAACAGGCAGGTGTCATACCTGAGTCTCCATCAACTTGCCTAACACCATGATTGTACATGGGATTCCAAGACCCTGCACCACCCGACTACGGGCTCACCAAAGCCATCTCCAGTGGCTTTTCCACACGAGCAGCCTGTCCTGGCTCACACTGTAGAATTTCCTGAAATCTCTCAAACAAGCAGTATCTAGCCTTGGCATATACCAACCACATCTCTAACTAAGTGGCCCTAGACCCAGCATTAGCAGCAGCAAGCCTTGGTTCGCAACTAGGCCCCTCCTTGGTACCTTCATGCCCAGGATGAGTAGCAACCACCTGCAGATTGCTTTGTAGATTATGCTGGGTGGCAGATGACCTTTGCCAGCACTCCCCAAGAAGCCCCCGAGCCAGCACACTTGGCAGACAGCTTCAGACCAACCACCTCTACAAGTGACACCCTCAAGGGCTGAACTTGGTGGGTACCTGAGCCCCAGTGAAGTTAGTTTTGCTCTAAGAGGGTCGAACTCTCTACAACAGACCTTCCATGGTGGTAGTAGTCAGTCCTAGAGCCCATCGGCCTAGGGGTAAATCCCTCCCACTGATGTGACAACATTAGTCAAGGCTCGACTACAATAGAGAGGGTACACACAGGCTCCTGAGACAAGGGAGGCTGTGCTACAGGGCCCTACAGGACACCTACTTCATTAGGCCACTCTACCAAGATTGGGAGACATGGCAGCTCTACCTAATATGTAGAAACAAACACAGGGAGGCTGCCAAAATGAGGAGCAAAGAAACATGTCCCAAAATGAAAGAACGGAACAAAACTCCAGAAAAAGAACTAAACAAAATGGAGACAAGCAAACTACTAGATGCAGAGTCCAAAATATTAGTTATATGGATGTTTGATGACCTTAGGGGAAACGTAGATGTACTTATAGTGAGAACTTCAATAAAGACATAGGAAACACAAAAATGAAGATAGAAAACATAAAAAAGAACCCGTCAGAAGTGAAGAACACAGTAACTAAAATGAAGAATATGTTACAGGGCACCAAAAGTAGGTAGAGTAGATAAAAGCAGAGAATCAAATCAGTAATTTGGAAGAAAAGGAGGCAGAAACACCCAATCAGAACAGCAGAAAGAAAAGAATCCAAATACCGAGCATACTGCAAGGAGCCTCTGGGGCAATTTCAAGTGTGCCAGCATTTGCATCATGCGGATACCAGAAGGAGGAGAGCGAGCGAGCAAGGAATTAAAAAGCTATTTTTAAAAAATGATGGAAAGTTTCCCTAACCTGGTGAAGGAACTAGACATACAAGTCCAGGAAGCACAGAGAGTCCCAAACAAGGTGAACCCTAAAAGGCCCACACCAAGAAGCATCATTAGTAAAATGCCAATGGTTAAACACAAAGAGGGAACCTTAGAAGCAGCAAGAAAAAGGCGGTTTTCTGCTTAAAAAGCAGTGTATGCTGTATTTACTAAATACAGCAGCTACAAGGAAGCTCCCATAAGACTGTCAGCTGACTTCTCAACAGCAACTTTGCAGGCCTGAAGGATTGGCATGAAATATTCAAAGGGTTGAAAAGCAAGGACATACAACCAATACTACTCTATCCAGGAAAACTATTACTTAGAATCAAAGAACAGATAGAGTTTTTCCCAGACAAGAAAAAGGTAATAAACAAGTTTACCACCACCAAACCAGTATTATAAGAAATGTTAAATGGTCTTCTTTAAGAAGAAGAACGAAAGATCAATAATATGAATAATAAAATGGCAATAAATAACCTATCTGTCAACAATTATTTAAATGCAAATTGATTTAAATGTTCCAGTCAAAAGACACACGGATGGCTGAATGGATAACAAAACAAGACCCTTAAATAAGCTGTCTACAAGAGACTCACTTATAATTGAAAGACACACACAACTGAAAGTAAGAATAGAAAAGATGTTTCATTGAAACAGAATGTTAAAATAAAAGCTGCAGTAGCAATACTTATACCAGACAAGATAAACTTTAAAACAAGGGCTACGACAAAAGAAGACAACAAAGGACCCAGCAATTCTACTTCTGGGCATTTATGTAAAGAAGCCCAAAACCCTAAATCAAAAAGACATGCATACACCCATATGTTCACTGCAGCATTATTTACAATAGCTAAGCTATGGCAACAACCTAAATGCACACCATCAAATGAATGCATGAACAAGTGGTGCACATATACAATGAAATATGACTCATCCATAAATATCATGGAATCTTACCATCTGCAACAGCATGGATGGACCTGGAGGGTATTGTGCCAAACGAAGTAAGGCAGAGAAAGAAAAATGCCCTATGATTTCACTTATACTTGGAATCCAAAAAGAAAAGAGAAAAGAACACCAAACAAAATAAATGAACAAGTAGCAGAAACAAGGCTCATAGATACAGATAATATTTCATGGTTGCCTGATGCAAACAGGTTTAGGGATAGGTGACAAAAGAGAAGGGAGGAAGACATACAAATCGTTAGTTACGGAACAATCATGGGGATATAAACTACAGCACAGGGAATATGGGCAACAATATTGTACTAAGTATATATGGTGTCAGACAGGTACTAGATTTATCACGGTCATCACCTCGTAAGTAATAACCACAGGGTTATACACCTAAAACTAATATAATATTGTACACGCCAACTGTTATTAAAAATTAAAAAATATTTTTTAAAAACCAAAGACAACCGACTGATTAGGAGAATATATTTGCCAATGGTACATCTGATAAGGGGTTAATACTCATAATTTATAAAGAAACCACACAACTCAACAACCCAAAGAAAAATTCATTTTAAAAATAGGCAGGGGATCTAAGTGACTCTTCTCCAAAGAGGACATAGAGATGGTCAATAAACATGAAAACATGCTCAATGTCACTAATCATAAGAGAAATGCAAATTAAAACCACAACCAGATATTACTTCAACCTGTCAGAATGGCTATCATCAATAAATCAAAAAACAAACAAGTGTTGTCAAGTGCGTGGAGAAAAAGGAACCCTTGTGCACTGTTGGTGGGAATGAAGACTGGTGTAGCCACTGTGGAATACAGTATAAAAGGTCTTCAAAAAATTAAAATGGGAAGTTCTTTATAACCCAGTGATTCCACTTCTGGGTATTCACCTGAAGAAATCTAAAACACTAATTCATAAGAATATATGCACTGCTATGCTCACTGCAGCATTATTTACAATAGCCAAGCTATGGAAACAACCCAAGTGCCCATCGATAGATGAATGGATAAAAAAAGCTGTGGTATGTATATACAATGGAGTATTAGTTGGTCATAAAAAAGAATGAAACCTTACTGGTTTCTGACAACATGGATGGATGTAGAAGGAATTATGCTAAATGAAATAAGTCAGAGAAAGACAAATACCATGTGATTTCACTTTTATGTGGAACCTAAAGAGCAGAATAAACAAAACTGAAACAGACTCATATATACAGGGAACAGACTGATGGTTGCCAGATGGGAAGGGGGTTGAGGGACTGGATAAAAAATGTGAAGGGATTAAGGAGCACAAATTGGTAGTTACAAAATAGTAACAGGATACAAAGTACATTGTAGGACATATAGTCAATAATAATGAAATTACTATGTACAGAGCCCGGTCGGCACTGGAAATATTGGGGAATCAATTTATAAAGTATAGGATTGCATAACCACATTTCTGTATACCTGAAGTTAATACAAAATAATATTGAATGTAAACTGTAATTAAAAAATGAAATTAAAAAAAGAATTTTCTTGGATCATGAAACTTAAATTTCAAACAAAAGACAGCACAAAGACCAATCACTACTCTGAGCTGTACATTCAGCTCAGGAAAAGTCCTCCACCTGTCCTGCCCTCTGGGTTAAACAGGCCACCATGCCCAGCTCCCACCTGAGATGGTGGCCGCAGTTTCCTCAGCCAAGAGACGGTCTTTCTCCTCCCGCAGTTTCTCCAGTTCCCGCTGGTGCTGCCTCTGGAGATCTTCAATCTTTTTCTGGTGTGTTTCCTCCATTGCTGCAAACCCACGTTCGCATGTGGCCTGCAAGATGCAAAGGGGGCTTTATCCTTTGTTTCATTACCTTTGAGTTGCGGGTCCTGTTTAATATGCCAGCAGCTCTGCCTGCTCCAGAGACCACTCTCTGAAGGCGAGCACTGAGCCAGTGGGGTCACTGAATGGGTCTGGAGACTTTCACTGACACTGGTTATTTAATGCTATGAAAGCACTTACAAAAGGGTGCTTACATCTGCAAGCTGTCTTATTTCTGTGACCTGAATCCTATGAAGAGTTGGCACTGTCAGTGTCAAGAGGCTGCAGTGGAATCTAAACTAGCCAATCCTGGACCTGATAGAGTTACTGCCAGGGAGGACTGACAAGAGGGAGAGAGTGTGCCGAGGCTGGCTGTGTTTGGTCTGAGTTTACACAACGAATGGCTCTCAGCACCAGTGCATTTCACTAATAAGTCACTGTCATGACTCTATCAGCTGGAGTGCTCCAAGAGGCCTTGCCCTGCCACCGTCTAGCTGCTACCCTCATGTGGTCATTTAACCTCTGTGGTGTCCATGAAGGAATTACATTAGGCTAGATGATCTCTTCTTCTCTTTTCCACCCTGCGTCTTCCCTCTTTTTCTTTTGAAGGAGTACAAATAGGGGGCACAAATTAACTAGTGACTGCACTAACTGTACTGAGACACAGAGCAGAAAACTGTTCTCTAAACCTGTCTATGCCTCATTACAACCTGTGTTGGTTTATTACCTGGGCCTGCAGGCGAAGGACACAGGTATGGCCGTAAAAAGGGACTGAACCATCCCACAGCTACACTGGGAAGCCCAGGCCTGGCTTACCAGAGTTGCTCTTGTCGGGCAGGTGAGTGTCCCACACAGATGCAAAGAGGTGGTGTGTATAGCTGTTTTGTGCACGAAGTCACACTTTCTGTCTAAATTCTTTGCAAGATCTGTTTCTGAAGAAGGATCAGGCGTTTCAGTGATTTTTTTTTAAAGTGGAAGAATGTGGCCATGTTACATTACAAATGCAAGTATAGTGGGGGCTTCCTCCTTCTAACCCTATATTATTTGGTTAATCTTGCACATGGATTCACGAAAAAAAAAAAAAAAAAAAACCAAGAAATCAAATTACCATGTTTGGTTGTCTTTAAGCCCCCACAGTAATTGTGAGGCCTTTCTGAGGCTCTCAATTCAATATTTTCAAACTCATGGTCACAGTCTGGACTTCACTGCTATGGACTTGTCGTACTGGGCATATGGCTTTAACTGCTGTTCACTACTTCCCCCAGGGGCTCTGCCTGGAAGCCGGTGGTCTCCTTTCACCACCAGCACACCACCAGACAGCTGGGGGAATCGTGGTGCTGTGTGTCCTGGCCCCTCACCCGCTCTCCACCCACCGTCTTCTCTCCTGTGTGGTTTGGTTCACATATGGCTTCTTGGTTAACACACAGCTAGTAGGTCTTGTAAGTATTAGTTTGATTTGAGTGCTTTATAATATTTAAATAATGGTCAAAATTCTTCCTACAGAAACTCTAGAGGTACCTTTAAAGACTAGTTGCTTCCTTGGAGAGCATATGTGTTAAAAATAATTTCTCTGTAAACAAATTTTGATTTTTAAGCCAAAAATCCCTGGTATCAATCAATAAAAGTTCCTCCATGACTACTGTGCAGAATCACAAGGGAAGGCTTCAGCCTGTGGCTGTGGCAGAGGGGCCATCAGGCCCAAGCCTCGGGCTCCCCGACCCAGACAAAAAGCTGCACAAAGTAACAGCATTAGCCAGGTCCCCTCAAGAGTTCTGTCTGATTCTAATTTCTGTGTGTTCAAGAGTGTCAATGAGAACACCATGGTCCTATATCACCACTGAGAAACACTGGGTCCTGGCACCATCTGTGGCCAGTATTCTCTTTCCTGATATCTTGCTAACCGGGGTGTGAGGGAACCACTTTGGCCAAAGATTTATGTAAGCCCAGCTGACTGACGTGGGAGCTGGCACAGTCTCACTGTGCAGGAGGCTCTGGGGGAGCAGACAGCAAGCAGTCCCTGTGGTGGAGAGCGAGCACTCAGGCCCCTGGGGACTCAAGATGTGCATGTGCCCAGTCACTTGCCCACGCAGAAATGCTGGGGTCCTGTGGGTAGGGAAGGCATTAGGACACAGTGCTCGTGCACATCACTCTTAAAGGCCCACCAGAATGCTGTGCTGACATGCACTGACTGTCACAGGGGCATCAAGTGAGCACGTTTGGAAAATAGCCATTGAAGCTTTCTCATGATTCATAATAGTTTTCAAAAGGGTTTGACTGAGCACAAGAGCAGAGAAGACAGCCTTTTGGCCGCCCAGGTGCTTGTTGGCAGCAGCACGTACTCGTCTTAGATCAGTGGGCTAGGTCACCGGAAAAGAATATGCTGCCAACATAGAACACATTTCTCGTTTTCTTTCAGAGTTAGAGGCGTGAGCTGCTGGGAAACAAAACCACGCCCATCTTGCTGAACAGCAGCACTAGCACAACGTTTGGCAACAGCAGCAAAGCAGCTACCTGCAGCGGGAAGCTAGCTCTGTGCTGCATGGGGTTGGGGGTCATCTCACTGGGGGCCCGACTGGGGACTAAGGGCCTGTGAGAGACCTGGGTGGTTTCTGGTGTAGCTCCAAGACTTGGTGAGAAGCTCAAGAGGATGTCATCGAGGAGCTTAGGGGATTTACTGGTCAGCCATGTGCACACACACAGGTGTCTCTGTTCATAAGGGGGAAGGGCAAGAAGCTGAACCCCTCCACAGCCTGGAATGTCACCTTTGAGTGCCAGGACCTGGGTATTCTGCCTAATGAGGTAGAATGTGAAATAGGGTAGGGGTGTGGGGGACAGTGACAAGAAAAATGTGATTTCTCAAAGCTCCTAAGAAGTAATACCAGCAGTGGAAAGTTGCTCTTACATTCCTGACACAGAATGCCCATTAAAAGCCAGTTCCTGAGATTTGGGATGGCAGAGTGACTCTCGACAATGTATTGCAAATATTCCTACCTTTTGGGAACCACAAACTCTTTTCTCTTAGGACAGTTAAGAAGACAGTCCTTTGAGAGTGCCTCTGGACTGTCTATCCTGGGTTGTTCTCCTTAAGTGTGGGTTTGCACGAGCCTGGAGGTTGGGGTGGGAAAGAGGGTGAGGCTATGAGGGGCTGAGGGGGAGAAGAGGGGCTGCCCCTGCTGGGGGAACACAGAACAGCTTCCAGAAGGAGGTAGAAAGGCTATGGGGAGACTACACTTCCTCTCTCACCAGTGATCCTGTTCTGCTAGTTTTTCCTGGTAGGGGATACTGAACAGGATGCTAGACCCTAACCCAGGGCCTGCTCTGAGGCCACACCATGGTGAATGAAGAGTCAAATACACAGAATGTCGACTACATTCTGCTTATACAGTAACTCAGAGCCAAGAACTGTCTCCCAGCTCCACCCTGAGAGTCTGATGCCCCCCAACAAGCAGGCCAATGCCCGCCTCTTGACTGCTTTACAATTAAACGATGCTTTAAAACCTTAAGGTTCTCAAAGTCTTTCTGGTACTTCTCCCGCAGTGTGGCTGTGTTGCCCTCCAGGTCCTTGTGCTCCAGCTCCTCCCGCATGATGTCCATCTGTGCCTCCAGCTCCTGGATGCGCTCTCTCAGCCCTGTCATGGAATCGGTCTCCCCAGTGGCCACCTGCAGGGGCTCCTGGGGCTGGTCGGCTGGCCAGGTGGAGGCAGGCAGCTCGTGGGGGCTGCTAGCCAGGAGGGCTTCCAGGGGCCGCCCCTGGTAGTGGCAGAGTCTCTCCTGCAGGCACTGGAGGTTCTGGGAGTAGTGCTCCTGCAAGGTCCTCAGCTCTTCCTCATGGATGGTCTGTAGCTCTTTGACCTTAAGCTGGAACTTGTCCTCCAGGGTCTGCATCTGCTCCACATGGTGCCTCTCCAAGTCCTGCCTGTCTCTAACAGAGGCATCCAGCTGGCTGAGGACTCTGCTGTGCTCAGCTTGCAGTGTATTCTCTGCTCTGTTCAGCTGCTCCACCACACACCTGATTTCCTCCTCGTACCTCCCTTGCAGTGCAAACATGTTCTCGCTGTGCTTGCTTTCCACTTCTTCCAGGTACTTCTGCTGATGGTCTAGCTGGGTAACCTGGGCCTTGAGCTCTGCATTTTCCCTTTGAACGACGGCGATCACTTCCAGGTACTCGCTCTTCTGCTTCTGGAGAAGTTCCTTGTATTCCTCCCTCAGGGCCCCAACAACCTGCTCGTGCTCCTGACAGGAGGCACCTGTGCTCTGCCAAGATTCCTTGTAGCACTGGAGCTCCTTCTCATACTCCAGCCGGATTTTGCAGGCTGCGTAACATACCTGTGCCTGAATAATTGCATCTTTAACTAATAATGAAGAATACTGACCAAGGCCTCCCAAATATGTGTTATAGGAAAGATTTTGGGACACCTGAAGAAGCTTCTGACAATCTCTTACTGATTCCACAGTGGGGAGAGAAGTTAAAGAGGCAGATATCTCTCTTAAGAGGCCGGCCTTATCTTTAAGCTGCAGGGCGAGTTCTTCCTGAATAGCAACAAGGGTCCCAGAGCTCTGATCAGACATGTGAAAGGGTTCCTGGGAGCTGGCTACATCTTGATGACTCAGTTCTTCTCCTAATGAGCTCAAGTCCCAGGACACCTTCACACCATCTACAATGCCTGCTGGAAGCGTGAGGGCTTCCGAGACCTGCTGCATCACTTTCTCAAATTCAGGGGTTTGGTAGGTTCCCAGGATTTCTCCCAGCATGTGCTTATGCTGCTGCAGGGCCATCTGGGTCCCCTGGAGAGTCTCCTGGATGCTCTGCAACCGACGGTGGAATGACTCTCTCAATGACTGCACAGCAAAGCTGAGCTCTGCCCTGACCCATGTAGCATCTGCCAAGGCAGGGACCAGGGCTTGTGGGATGCTCTGCTGCCCACCTCCTGATGCGCTGGCTGCCTCTCCTCCCAGCATCCCTAGGTGCTTACTCAGGGACTCAACCTGGCTCCAGAATTCACCATCCACCAGCACCTTCTTAGCCCAGGTGTCTGCTGCGGCCCCAAGACAGATTGCAGCACTTCCAGACTCCAGGGGCAACCTCCCTGACTGAGAAATCTCCTGGAGAACGCGTGAGATATCTGATGTTGTATTTTTTAAAGAGTCTGCTATTTGGTTTATCAGTGAGGCTTCTAGAGCTATCTGATCAGAAAGTAGCTTAAGCTGCTCCTGCTCAGTCAGTTCAGGCAGGTGAGGTGGCTGCTGTGAAGTTTCTTTCCCTTTCTCCAATACGCTCCCTTCCTCTAGCTGAGCATGGGCCCCGCTGTCTGCAGGGGCTGGCCAGTGACGTAGGGCCTGGATGGCATGGACTAACACTCTCTCCATGCTAGCCAGGGGGTCTGCTCCTGCCTCCTGTGCTTCCTCCTGGCCAGACCCTGGCAGAGATCGTAACTGTTCGCGGCAATTTTCTAAGCAAGCCAAGGCCTGAGTGTTTTTCACATGGAAACTGCCAAGCTCCCCGACGTGATTTTCAACTATCTTTGCCCTAGCCTGTTTCTCCTGCTCCAGCTGGGAGGCCAGCACGCCAACCTGGAGTAGGCTGGCACGGAGCTGCTCTCGGAGCCGTGCCTCGGTGCCGGCCCACTGGTGGTGCAGCGTGAGCAGGGCTTCCTGGCTCTGGCCCTGCTGGCTCTCCAGCTTCACAGTCACATCTTTGAGCTTCTCTTCTGTGATGTAGAGCTTGGTCTCCAGGGAGTGTATGATGGAGAGGTAGGTGTCAGAATCACTGGCTGCAGGGAGAGAGCTCAGGGTGGCCTCTGATGACATGCTTTCCTCTGAGGGTGACTGGTCCTGACTAGTGTCAGAAGACGTGCTACTGGTCCAGGTTTTCTCAGACCCATCAGGCTGGGTGTATTTCTGGCACTGGATTGTAGAGAACCGGATTCTTTGCCTTTTCACACTGGGTACCCCCTGCTCACATTTTGCTGTGTTCTTCGAGTGCTCCTCCTTGTCAGGCACTTCAGACTCTGGGGGCATCATGCTCACTTCTGTCTTAGGGCTGCTGTGCCTAGGTTTCTCCCTAAGAGCAGCCCCTGGGCCGTCCTCCTCAAGCCTCAAGGGTGGGAAGCCTGGAGATGAGCCCGAGGATCGGAGGTGTGGGCCTGAAAGTGCAATGCCATCCTCCTCTGCTTCTTCCAGGGAGCTCTGCAGCTCCTCGACTTCCTCTAATGATGCCTTTGTAAACTTCCTTAAAATCTCTTCCTTTGTCTGGAGCTTCATTTCTGTTTCCTCTAAGCTGCTCCCCAAGGCAACCATTTTAACCAAAGCCTCATTGAGGTCCTGATTTTTCTTTTCCAGAACTTTCTCATGCATTTCCTTGATGTGCTTCAGCTCTTCCTCCTTCTCTTTCAGCAGAGCGTGCATGCCCTGGAGCTGGCTGGCTACTCTCCTGTAGGAGTGTTCCAGGTTCTGGTAGTCTGCCTCTCTTCCCCTCAGCTTCTTCTGAAGCTCAGCAATGTCCCCATCAGACAGGGCAATGCGCTCCATCAGCTCCTGGAACCGCTGCTTGATCAGGTCCCGCTCGTCTCTGAGGCTTTGGACGTGCTCCGCCAGCTTGTGGATGCTGGCCTCCTTCACCTGCAGCTGCTCCTCCAGCTGGTGCATGGCCTCGCTGCCCTCAAACCTGGCACTGAGCTTCTCCTTCTGGAGGAGCTCCATCTGTCGTTCGTGGTCCTGGAGCTGGTCCTCATAGGCGCTGGCCTTGTCCTCCACCTGCCTCAGGTTCTGCAGCAGCACCTGCTTCTCCTTCTCACAGCTCTCTAGCAGCAGCTCATAGTTCCTCTGCAGCTTCTCCTCCATTAGCCGCTGTGCCTGCTCACTGGCACTGAGCTGCTGGCTGAGATCGGTGATGCGCTCCTGCAGCCTTTGCACCTCCTTCTGCCGGTCCCTCTGCAGCGCCTGTTGTGTCTCCAGGTCCCACAGTGCCTGTGTCTTCTCCAGAAGTAGAGCCTCTGTGCTCTTGAGCTTCTGCTCACTGGTCTGGAGCTGACTGCTCAGCGCAGCCTTGCTGTGCTTCCACTCCTCCAAATGCTCACGGACCTTGTCCTTCTCCAGTTTCAGGTCATCCTTGAGCTTGGCCAGTTCCCGTTCCTTGATGGTGAGCTCAGCGGCAGCATTGCTGAGCCTCGCCTGAAGGCTGTGGATCTCGGCCTCGTGGTGCCCGACTGTATCCTTGGCCTCCCCATAGCTGCGCTTCGGGGCCTGGGTCTGCTGCGTGGTTAGCCCCTGGCGCCAGCACTGGACCTCCAGCTCCCTTTGCAGATCTTGATTGACTCTGTGGAGCCTCTGCCAGGCACCAGGTTGGGAGGTGGCCACTTCAGTCTTAAAAAAACCGATTAAACACTGGTTAGAAACACTCGGGCTTCCCAGTTCTGAGTGTCACACCTCTGGCCAGGGTCAACCACAGAAAAGCTCCTTGATGGGTTTGCTGATAATTATCCTTGGCACAATTTTTCTCATTAAAAAAAAAAATCCAACAAATCATCTTAATTATTTTGATAAGTGCTGCTTCCAGGTAAACAGAAAACATGAATAATAACATCAAAACAACTCTAATCGAATAGCTTCTAGGAGAAGTAACCAAACAAAAAGAACAATGGAATACACGGGTAAGCAAAAACAAAGACTGAGAACAAAGACTGGGAAGGGAAGAAGGGGGAGTAGAGCATGGGCATCTGTTTGTTTTGCAAAACAAAAGGTACACAGCTCTAGACAATCAACCCTAAAAAAGCACAGGAGGCAGGGTGCAAGTGATGATGTCACTTCCTTCTAGGACAGGGAGAGAAGGAAGGGAAGACTGCTCGGTAATGTCAGCAAGGTGACAGCTGAACGCTTTCCTTTTGGAAGTGGAGCTTGTCCTCTACAGTAACGGGAAGAACTAATCTCTACCTGTAAGAAGACAAAACGAGGGGAAAACAAAAACTATGGAGTAAAATATGATAATCAACAAAACAAACAAACCTTCATGGAGTTCAAATAAGAAAGTGTGAAGTAGCATGCAAGACCCAAAACACAAATGGAACAAAACTCCCCAAAAGGAAAGGCATGCAGACCAGACAGAACTAATAACACAGGGAAAAAAACAAGAACATGAACAAAAGTGAGAACAGCCCAGCCTAAGAATTTGGCCTGCCTCCATCCGCTGGGGAAGCCACAGATGTGACACTCAGTTACGTTATTAAGTCATACTCCACTGCAAGTCCAAACCATGCCAGCTCCTCCTCCCAGCACAGTCAACGCAGCACCCTTCCTGGGCGGACTCCTTCTGACCCTCAATCCCAAAGGCCCTCGCTCATTCTGACTTCTGATCATAAGCATTCCCAAAGCGTGAAGAGAGGTAAAAGCCACCTGCCATTAGACCTAGCGGGAAGGTGTTTAGAAGCCAGTTCTGCCCAGTGCCAGCTGACAAGGATTTGGGTGCAGGATCATGCAGTCATCCAAGTTAGACACAGAGGCAGGTTCTGAGGTTAAGATGTGCAATATCTGCAGCTAGTATCTTTACCACCTGATGTTAAGTGAATTTGTGTAAGACGTGGGCCCAACCGAGGTTTAAAAAGATGCTCCTCAGATCTGGAGGTTCTGCACAAATGACTCAGAAAGCCCAGAGTGAGCTGCATATGACAGACGCCCACCATCGCCAGCTCCTGGAGCACGGCAATAACTGAACTGGGCACGGCAGGAACTGTGGCAGAAAGGGCTGGAGAGGAGGGTGCGGGGCGCACAGGCACCCAGGGCCATAGTTCAAGTTGGGGGAAAAAGAAATGGAATAAAGAAAAAGCAACAAGAATGGCATGGATAGTGGCAGGAAGGCAGACTCTGCCTAGAGGGTTCACAAGGTCCCCAGGATGACTTGGATGGAGGCAGCCAAGGCACGATGATCTGGAAAATGCTGACACAGCAACTACGCAGATAGACTGGGAGTCACGGAGAGCCGGAAGGGCCCTCAGGACAAGGTGTAAGTCTGCAAATCTAGGAGAAGCTAATGCCGGTGGGGGACTCCGGCTTGTGCTGGTCAGTGGCAGAGCCTACACTGAAACCCAGAACCCTGACTTAACAGCTGAGTCCTCAGCTTTGGCAGAGCCCTGTCCCATCACCCCATTTTGCGTTTCCCCAGTACTCGTTCGTCAGTTGTCTCGCCCCACCAGCATGTCACTCCACAGGGCAGGAGTGTGTCATTTTCTACCCCAGAACTAGAAGAGGGCCTAGAATGCTGCAGGACAGTCAGCCCTCACCAGCCCACCCTGTCTGACTGGCCTACTGCCTGGGGAGACACCCCCGGCAGTGCTCAGAGGTCTCTGTGAATCTGCCTGCTGAGCAAGGTCTCTGGTGGTGGATGCTCGGTTTAGGTCCTCAGCTCAGGACCCAGGCTGTGGCTCTCCTCATCTCCCCTTCTAGGCTGGCTCAGGGCTGGGTGGCCATATTTTCTCCCTCAAACTTCAGTCTAGGTAGAAAGAAGCGGGGCCACTGGACTAGTGGTAACAGCCCAAGTCTACCCGTAGGTATGGTACAGACACAGATAGGGAAGGAGGACCCACTGCCACCTCTGCCACTAACTTGGTCATAAGGCAGCACTTGGCTGGCTATTACTCAATTTCTTCAATCTGTAAAATAGGCCTATTACTGTTTTTTGTTTTTTGTTTAAATAAACAACTTAGAAGTGACTTGCAAATGTATGGTATTTATAATAAATATATATTGGGTCTATTTGAGAGGGAAAAGAAGAAAACCACCAAAATTATTTTATTATAAAACAAAGGAAAAACCCTTGGATATAGAAGTTTCGGGCTCTGAGAGCCACAGTCCTGGGGCGGAGGAGCCAGAGGACGGTACTTGGGAGAGGCGGCCCCTGCTCAGGCAGGTCTTGCACATTCCTAGCCCGCCAGGGTCCTTTGCTTGGAGGCCCTGAGTGCGTCTCGAGCACCGAGGCAGCGCCTCAGCCCTACCTGAAGCACGTAGCCCTCCCGGGCACTCTGCTCCCGGCCCAGGGCCACTCTCAGTTGGTCCTGCAGGAGCCGGTTTTGCTCCAAAAGGTCCGAGGCCTCCTTCTGGCTCTGCTCCAACTGTGGGCGGAAAGACATGCATTTTAGAGCAACATGACAGTAACAGACAGAAGCAGCAGCACAGAGTCCTCCCTGGCCTTTCAGAGGTCAGGGACGAGTTCATCTGCCCTGAAGTGCAGCATCTGGAACAGAAGCCGCCAACTGTAAGTATATAACGTATTTTTTGGACCATAAGATGCATCTAGGTTTTAGAGGAAAATAGGAAAAAAATTTTGAAGCAAAAAATGTGGTTAAAATATTTAATAACATAAATAATGTAATATTTCACCAATGTAAATGTATACAGAACTCACCAGCAGCATTAACAACCATTATTCCCCCCAAATTTGGGGGGAGTGGGAGTAAGGAATGCGTCTTATAGTCCGACAAATACATCTATAACACAGCAGACCTGCGGACCTGTTACCCTGAACACCCACAAAATTTTCACACCAGCTTAAGGTTCCAGTGCTCGGACCCCACCAGAACCTGAGGCTTTGTGCCTGTACCAGAAGAAAGATCATGCCGCTGGGGTCCTTTCTGTATCCTCAGCATAGTCAAAAAGTCCAGTGCTGCCCTGGGCAAGCCTCATTCCAGGCCCTGCCTTGTTTCCCACTACAACAATTCTACTTTTATACAATGGATTCCACGTCAAAGTCTGCAAAGAGGATTCCTGAAGTATTCCACAAGATGTGGAAAGTAAGCAAGCTACTTCACACACTTCTTGTGTTCAGTGGTTTC
>PVKM010027116.1:0-18947 GCA_004027735.1 Carollia perspicillata | reverse complement strand
CCCCAGTGCTCCCCACCTCCCTCCCATTTCCAGCCCCCCTTAATTTTCATCCATGTGTCCTTCATTCTTGTCCCTGTAATCCCTTCTCTTTTTCCCCTGAAAGTCCCTCCCCTCTGGTTACTGTGAGCCTGTTTTCTATTTCAATGTCTTTGGTTATATTTTGCTTGCTTGTTTGTTTTGTTGCTTAGGTTCCTGTTAAAGGTGAGATCATATGGTATTTGTCCCTCACCACCTGGCTTATTTCACTCAGCATAATGCTTTCTAGTTCCATCTACGCTGTTGCAAAGGGTAGGAGCTCCTTCTTTCTTTCTGCTGCATAGAATTCCATTGTGTAAATGTACCATAGTTTTTTGACCCATTCATTTACTGATGGGCATCTAGGTTGCTTCCAACACTTGAAAGTATCTTATAAAAAAGAAAAAAAAGAGTCTCACAATCAGAGCCACACTTGTATTACTTCCTTTTTATATGTTATTTATTACAACACTGAAAATTTTATATCTTTTTTTTCGAAGGATTTTATTTATTTATTTTTAGAGATGGGGAGGGGAGGAAGGGGAGAGGAAGAGCAACGTTGTTGTGAGAGAGAAACACTGATTGTTTACCTCCCGTATGTCTCCAGATAGGGGTCTGAACCCTCAACCCAGGCGTGTGCCCTGACCAGGAATTGAACCAGCCACCCTTTGCTTTGTGGGTTGATGCCCAACCAACTGAGCCACACCACTCAGGACACTTTCTTGAGAATTAGATTATATAAATTATTGGTTAATTTAAATTGATTGGATGTTTGAGTTCATTATGACATCAGGGAAGTCATCTGATTACAAAAATAATAAAGCTACCCCACATAATTTGTTGTGTAGCTTATTCATGTTTTTCCCCCTGTCTTTTCATGCAGAATAACTTCTGCACTTCACAGCAAGAGCGGTGCCTTTTCTGGTTACTAAACTAAATAAAGCTCATTGGACTTCCTTGACTGTTGTGGAGAATGAGATGGAATAAGGACTTGAATTCAGTGGAGGATTTTTATGCCCAATGAATAGATAATATTCCCATTTAATCAAGCTTTGGGTTTTAATTGATTGGTGGATAAGGGCACCAAATGCTTTGTTTGTCGTTCCATGTTCTTAAACAATCTCACGGGAGGAAATCATCAAAGTGTATTCTGTAAATGTGGAATTAACAAGGCAAAGCTAAAGACACTTAGGTTTGCATCATAAATTGTGCCTACTGACAAAATTGTCAAGGAAAAAGTCTAATCTGATTTTCTGATTCTCTAAAAATTTTCTTTTCCGTTTTCCCATTGGAAAATGTTGGCTCAGTGTTGTCAACATACCTAGTGCCAGTCAAATGAAGGTGCAATTTCAGTTAAAAAATGCATATTATGGCAGAAACAATTGTCATTTACCTAAAAATTTAGAACCCCATATAAATGAAATTTCAATTTAGAGGAAATCTGTTTGAGTATTCTTGTCAACTTTGACTACACGGGGGTCTACTTTTCTGTGTAGAAATATGGTGATTATGGAAAATTAGAGCTCTTAAGAATTTTAATTTTGAAAAAATACTTATGAAAAAGATGTTATTTATAAGAT
Organism: Carollia perspicillata; assembly: GCA_004027735.1. Lineage (NCBI taxonomy): Eukaryota > Metazoa > Chordata > Mammalia > Chiroptera > Phyllostomidae > Carollia > Carollia perspicillata. The sequence goes on along the minus strand of PVKM010027116.1, from coordinate 17,352 downwards.
GACACTTTAAAAAGCATCAAAGTCTTAATATTTTCTTATTTTTATCAGAATAAGAGTTGTTACGATGACTTCACTGAGATTTCTATAATTTCTAATTTATGTAATTTGATTAGTTTTTTTACATGCAATTAACTTTTATGTTCCAGAGTGATTTAACTGTATGGTTGTAAATATGAGAGGATGACTGTCAACTGGTACTCAGAATCAAATTCTAATTGACACTTCAGAGGGGTTGACAATATTTGTCAGAAAACAGGGCTTTTTACATTTTGCATTTGAATTAATAAACAGCAACAAGCATTCACATTTCTATCTATCTGAGTCACATGGGAAAAATAATTTGTATACATATATATGTACACTAATTTGTATATCCAGAATAAAATAGTTTCATAATATTGAAGTTATCATGTTGAAATAATGTCATGAATTTAGGCAACTCATTTTAATAAGTTTATTCTCTTGTACCTATTTGAAGACCAAGAGCAAAAGGAACCTGACTCATTCTGTAACTGGGATAACATGATTTATGATATGGAGTTATAAGGCAATTTTTTTTTGCTAAGTTAGGTAAAAATACTCTTGAGATAGAATATGATTTAGTGCGTTAGGATGTTTTATTTGGACTCCTGAGATACCTGTGTCTGAAGGATTGACTCTGATCCTAGATCTTGCATGTTTGGAAATGCTATTTTGTCAGCTTGCTCAGGGATTGTCAGCGTGAGTGAATGAGGCTGGCCAAATTTGACAGCACAATTTATTCATCTTTATTCAGGAAATCACATTTTTATACATAATACCTTTTATTTTTTTTAATGTATCATGAAAAAGGAATCGAATTGTTTGGAATTCAAACAAAAGACTTGAATATTTTTATTCATCCTTAAAACATAGAAGATCATTCCTACTCTACCACATACGTGTTAGACACACTGGCTCTGATTAGGACAGTGCTGGACGTGCATGTTGGTTCTTGTCCTACAGCTTTTCTACTTTACCATCTGTGTAGCTCAGCAGTCTGCTATTGCATTGCCAGTTTTGTGAAGTTTAAATTTCTAATATAGGTTATTTTAAATGGAATGTAGTTTAGGGTGGCCACTGTCTACTACATCAAGTGAGGCATCTAACTATTGGCATAAATGATATCAAAATATACTGGAGGACCAATTACTGGAGTGTTCCTATATTAATTTAATTTCACATTTCTCTCTGTTGGTATTTTGCAACTTCCATCTGTATACAGTGGCAGTTTCTAAACTCACGATTCTTTTTGGTGACTCTCAGTTTCAAACTTCCAGCTATCTCTTTTCTCATTAAATCCATAAAAATCAATTAGCATTTTCCAAGCTGTAATCTCCAAACCCTGGTTTATAACAAAATTTCAATAATTTAGGCAAAATTAGGAAGAATATTTTTTCCTCAGGATAAATATATTTAACCTCTTTTTGGTGTTATGTTTCCTTTACTTTGTTAAAAGGATGTGTATTATAAATGTAGTTACTTTTCATGAGTGGAAATATAAAATGCTGGTGGTCTAGAAGAAGCCCACTTCCCTTCATTTCCCTCTCTTTCTCCCTCTTGGAACTACTATGGGACGACAAGACACTTCTGGTGTTTTAAAGACTGGTAACGGTAGGGAAGGCTGCTGTAAGTTGTTTGGGATGGGTGAAAAGGACTCACAAAGACAGACCAACAGTGTTAATTATATTAGAATAATTTCCTGGAAGCAAGTTCAAGGGATTTTCCAGAGTGCCAAAAAAAGGTTAGCCACCTGTTTTTCCATAAGAAGGAAATCATGAAAATAAAGACAGAACTTGGCAAGAAGTTTTTTTTTGTTTGTTTGTTTGTTTGTTTTAATTTGAGGAGGGAAGAAAAATAGCAAGAGCCTCAGCTTGGTCGAAGAGACAGATCAACGCAGGAGTGAGTTTGTCTAGTGGTCTGGTGCTCCAAGATCTCCAAAAGTATGCATGAGTACTTGGGAAAAGCCTCTAGAGAGAATAACTCCTACTGTACTTACTGCTGCTGGCAAGATTTGTTGGAATACTTCACATAATTTAAGTAATTTTTTAAAGAACCTTTTCCAAAGGGTTGATTATTTACTCTTAGTTTTTTATTACTACTTTTTATATCGTGTCTTTAGTTTTGTGGGAAAATAACTACAAATTTGCACAATTTGCTACTTTTTTAATTTGGTGAAAACTTTCTGTAGCATCATGTAGACTTCAGTTTTCTTCATTAAGCTGAAAAAAAAATGAAGTGTATTCTTTCTTCCATACAAGGCTCAATGTATATTTCTTTAATCCATCTTTTAACTATACATGTATGTCATCCTCATTCAATAATTGACTCTCAGTCTTCAATCCTAGCTCTGCCATGTATATGCTGTGTGACCGAGGGCAAGTCACAGTTTCCTGAGCTTTATTTTCTGCAGTGTAAATCCAGTTTTAATAGTAAATACCACATAGCATTCTAAATAGGGTTAGGTGAGATCATGCACATAGGTTCTTAATCCACTGTGTGGCACAGGGAAGAGAGTCGATCCAAGTTAGTTACTTTTACTAATAGTTCTGGATTTCGAATTATAGAAAAGATTGTGCTCACTTTGAGCTTTGCACCTGGGCGGGTAACATGTCAATTTTCTGCTACTATACTTATTAAATCTTCATTTCATTCAACATTAATCTCAAGATGTATTTTTTCTTTTTACTGATGTTTTATATAATACCGCACTTTTTTCCTGATTGTAAGTTCAAATTGCTTTCAATGTAGGGACGTTTAAGTAAACGTAAATCAGGTCTTTGCCCATGATTTCTGTTCTGAGCACCTGCTTCTTTATCAGAACTCTACCCGCTTCATCTACATCTCTACTTCTCCAAATGTGTTGGCCTTAATCAATACTTTTATTTCTTTTCTTTTATTTGATACTTCAGTAAGTTTATATGCCTCTAATAGTTTCTACCCCTCTCCAAGTTTCTTCCCCAATATTTTTAGTAATATGTTTTTCTTTTTTTCCCAAGCAGCTTGTCAGCCATTATTACCTCAAATCAACAACACTTAGAGGTAAATCTTTTAGAGAAGCAGAAATGGATGACATATCAGGTAGGGAGGGATACGAAGGCCTCCCTGTAAAAAGAAGAGTATCTGAGGTTACGAGGAAAGGTCTTGACTCCTGCTCCCTGTCTTTCATAATTTCTTTAGACAAAATATATGATATTTATCTTCCATATATAATGGGATAACATCCCATACACTAACTCTATCACTTCTCATGCATGTGTTTACTTTTTTTGGTAATTTGTGTCCATTCCATTCATCCCTTTTCCCATTATTGCATTAGATAACAAAAGAGCAAATGTCATTTACAAAAAAAGTACATAATATAGGGGAGTTTCTGTCAGATAGGAAGATTTTCAGGCAATGGAAAGACTTGTCAAGGAATGGTAATGAGATATGAAATGTTGAAAATGACTTCTTTTAAGTTCTAAACCCCAAAGAAAGTGATTCTGGGGTAATAAATGATTTGAAAGGGAAATAAAAAGGCAGAGGAATCTCATGTTTTGGCCCAATAGAGTGGCAAAGATGGGATGGTACATTTGGACAGGGAGTAGGTCCCTGGTGTCCCACAGCTTGCATGTAATAAGCAGAGAATACATACATAGCCTCAAATGCCCCCAGTCTAGAGGTATTGGAGGATAACTGGTGAGCTCACCCGGAGGCTTATTGTGGTGAGGGTAAAATGTAGCATATACCGAGTACTGCAAGGCTGACTGCTCATATTAGCAGTTAGGGTTGGATGGATATTGCAGTCCAGTCTCTGGGGCTCTGTGGTGCAAATAACTGCAGAAGCAGGGCTTAGAGTGCAGGAAGAGGCAGCGCATTTGTCTCCGACTGCCTGCGATAGAGCAAAGTTGCAACAGCTTTGGAAGAGGTGCCTCATAGCTCAACACAAAGAATAGCATGTAGACCAAAACCCCCTGAATATTTATGCAAGCAAGTATATGTATTTTGAACCAAAAATTTCTGACTAATTTTTATATTCAAAAAATGGCAAGAATTATGCAAAATCAATGCACTACTTTTGGCAAGGGAATTGAAAGACAGTGTCTAAATTTCGGCCAGTGAAGATTCTAATTCTCTTATTGTATTTTGTCTTTCCTTGTATTGTTTTACATTCACCCTCTCTATTTGCATTTCTACTTCCATTTCACTGTTGTTTTACTAGGTTGTTTTGTCTTTTCAAAAAGGCTACATTTTTCTCCCTCTGAATTCTAGGGAGGATAATAAAGGTAAAAACCTCAGGCTAGTTTTCACATTCAGAGGCATTATTTCTTTAAAGTCCTGAGGTGGTGGTTGTTGTTTTTCCTTCTAGTAAAAGAAACAATACCAAATTCTCTATTAACATTTTTAACAAATATCTGAGGAACTACACAAGACTGGGTTTTTGATTTTTAAGAGTCTAGCTATTGCTGAAAATATAAGTCAGAGCAAATGATTGAACAGAAATGTAGCAACAGGTCATAGAGACATAGAGGTTGTTCCATTTGAGCCATCATTCTAAATCTCAACTCAACAATGGGGACCCAGCAGATACTAGTTATGTTGCCAAGCAGGTGACCGACAGCCCTGTCAGGTGAGCTGGACTGATTGACAAGGCCATGTTTTCAGAGTGGTCACAAACCGTGCCTGGCTGGGGGGCGTCTCTGGATCTGTTGTAGAGACACTTCTCAGGAAGATGGGCATAGTACCCATCCCCAAGCCATTTTAGCTGCACACATCAAATTACTACCATGAAGATAAGACATTGTTCACATTTTCCCCCCTAATTTTAGTGGTGGGATTGCACAGACCCTGAGATCATCTGGCTTTAGCATAGGATTAAGGGTCTAAGAAGGATACTGAATTTAGCTATAGAAGAAAGTTGATGCTGACGGGAGAATCTTCATTGTTGTTGCCACCTAAAAAGAAGGAAAGAATAAAAATGGATCAGAAAGGCATGAGGCTGGTAGACAGAAACAACTTGGTTTTGATTTTAATATGAGAAAGTTTAATGAAACTAATAGAGATTACAGCTGCTTATAACTCCATAGAAGTGTAAAAGTATGAGACATGTCATATGTAGGTCAAAATTGAAGAAAAGAATGTTGATGATCTTATGAAAGCTAGAGTTAAGTATAATTTAACCACAATGATTACTCCTAGTTATTGGAATAAAATGAATTTTACTTTAAAATGGTGATAGTTGTCCCCAAACTTGGAACTTTAAATAGGCTTCTTTTTAAAAATCATGCAATTATTGGCAGCAAAAGAATGACAACTGCATTATTCATTATTTTACTGGTATCATTTCTTAACTTTTTTACCTATTCATCATTAGAATATGCTGTTCCATTATGTGAGGAAAAAATCTCTCAGTTAAATGAACAAATCACAAGACTATCTTGGCACCATCATTTTCTCTTTATTTTTGTCCCACTTATACAAGAGTTATTTTTGCCAAACTACTTTAAATTGCATTTTACTTTTAAGTTCCTGGCAATCGTAAGACTTGAACAGAGGTAAAGGAAACTCTTCCGATTATTGTAGATGCAGGTAAGAATTTTGTGTGTGTTTTTTTAATTAATGTTCATTTAAAACTTCTGAAGTTTTCCCAAACATGTTATGTTTAAAAGAAATGAAAAACCTTATTCCTCCAGGAGAGGGTACTCCTGTGAGATGAGTTGCAATTTTCACTTTAATTTTGACTGGAATATCACAGTAAAGTGAATTTTTTGGAGTGTGACCTTTCAAGTTTCAACTCGAAACTGGGGCAGAGGGTAGCATAATCAAAAGTAATGAAAGTTAACCTAAAACTGTCACTTGAAAAATATTGAGCATAGGATCATGTTTGGGTGAGGATTTTTTTGAAATCAGATTATTCTTTTTTTTTTTCTGAAGTACAGTCATCTCTCCACAGCAGGGAGACACGGAGGAGCTATCTGTCTTCCCTTCTCTGTCTCTTTCTTTCATTTCTGGAAGCACAGCAGATAATGCTGCAATTACGGGATGAAAGAAAGTGAGTCCTCCGACACCAGTATCCTCCCCACTGCTTTTCCTTGTATCAGTTCAGCCATTTCCAAGGCAAGGTAGGCTCTCTTTAAAAAGATTAAATGCCAGATACTACAGCAACTTTCCACTTCCACATAATCAGGCGCAGTAAACCATATACAAAACCTCTCTCTTACTTTCCACTTTTCATTCTTACCAAAGTTCCTTCCACTTTTCTGTCTGTCACATATGACCACTTAAGCATTGTTTCTTAATCGGTTTTTCATTAATGCCATCGTCAATGATCAATAATGATTAAAGTTCAGTGTGTAGTTGACACTGTACTCAGTGGCAGACTATCTACTTCCTGAAGGGAGCAAGAGAGACTCACATGGTTCAAAGAGCACACCTCTTAAACTTGAAGTACAATAATAAGGGCAAATAATAACATCATAATTTGTTTTTATTATATTTGCTATATTCTCCTGAAAATAATAATGAGGCTTATTCCAACATGCAATATCTAAGGTCATTCATAGTTATGGCTTTTCAAGGTAATGGGAATGCAGTCTTTTTATCGGTAAAATCTATTAGTGTATATTCATTCCTTCAGATTATTCTGCTCAGGTATTCTATAATAAATGTTAATACAAGAATTTATCTCCATTTGTATTTATAAAATATATGTTATTTACATCCTTTATATATTTAATACTCATAACAACCCTTTGAGGTTGCTGCTGTTTTATCTCTATTTCATAGATGAAGAAAACTGATATTCTGAAAGCTCAAAATAACATGCCCAAGGGCTGGAAACTTGTAAGTGCTGAAGCAGGATTCCATCCACAGCAGCCCAAGTGCACGAACGCTGGTGTGTGTGAACTGCGATGGTGCGGATCACAGCGATTAAGTTCCTCTTTTCCTCGGTTAAAGCAAGACTTTTTTCCTCCACGAAATTGTGGATAATTTTTTAATCTGCATATACAACAAAGATTTATGACTCTTTTCTTTTTTAAGTATTTATATATTTAAAATACATCTTACAAATATTTCTTATATGTTGAAATCTAGATATATTAAGTAACTGTCTCAAGATTGAAATATTTACCATTACCTAAACTAAGACTGAAATAGAGGTCTTAGAACACTACCCATTCATTTCTATTTGCACTATGCAGACTGCATGGTAAATAATTTCTATTAAAAAATTAAGAACATTTTACAAGTAAAGTAGTACAAATATTGGAGTTTGTATTATTATTCTCTTCTTTTTCCTTCATCCTTTACCATTCCCTTTCCCTTTCTCTCATCCGCCTCCGTCTTCCTCTTCTTCCTGCTTTTCTTCTCTTCCTCATCTTAATCTTTATCTTCTTCCTCCTAATCTATGCGTAGTTTGTGAGACAGAAAAATACTCACGAGCAGAGAAAACCATAGCTCCTAAATAGACTGCCCAATGCAACCAACTCAATTATATGTGATATATTATGACATCAAAATACTTGAGTTTTTTAAACAACAGAAATAAGAAATGTTAATGAAATTATGTATGGTAGGTTTAGAGTCAATCATTTGCACATCACATGTTTTAAACTTATCGAAGAAAAATATTTCTAAAAAATTGCGTCAGAGTGCCTGCAGTTATTAATTAAAGCTTTCAGAAAATCTGTTGGCTTCTGAGCAACATGATACTTTAAAGAAGAAAGTTTCTTCTGAGAGATGCCTTCCTACTCTAACCATATATAAAATGGACACATTTTACAGAAACATCAATGAGGAATCATGCAGCAACTCAGAGTACTGCCCTGCGACTTTATAAAGTGTCGATTAAGTACAAGGCCAGTAGTGACTGGCATTATGTCATGTGAAATTTCTCTTTTACTGCACTGAGTCTTTGTTTCACACATTAGCCCTGTTTGCCTACATGGGTGTTAGGAAAATATGCACTTATCACATTGCTGCTCTACCACGATGGCTGACATATAGAGCGAGAGCATGTTGCATGTTTACTGTTAATATTGTGTTTTACTTTATGTTGTTTTATTTTATAAAACAATGTTCCTAGACTTAGATTAATAGATGCTCATGCTATTTTCATTCATTAAAGAACACATTTTCTTTTTTCTAGCTTTTCTTGGATTAATTCACAGTTATAAAGTTTGATAATTCCTCTTGGAGATTGAGTTTTCTGTTTCCTTCAATATTGATTGGTGTAGAGTGTACAGCATAAGACTCAAAATCTTTAGAAAATGGTTCTCACAATCTAACCCATATGTCTCAAGCACAAACACATAAGATTCTATCAATTCTTCACTTTCAACTCGATGGCTTCCACTTTGGTTATCTTGGATTTCTATCTTATGGAAAGGAAATACTTGAGATGCAAAAATTTATTTAGCTTTTCTTTAAGGACATAATCTTCTCTTCCAAGATTGTGAACTTTTAAATACACTTCCAACAAGAAATCGGTCAGAGTTTGGATGAATCTCTGAGGTGTGGACTTTATAAAAATCAAACTTAACTTTAAAAAGGCTTTAATTTACTTCAGTTACAATAATATGGGACCATCTTATCATTGTGAAACTTTTCTGTATTTCTATACAAATATATAAATGTAGTAATTTATTAAACTAATCATTTCATTTCTCTAAACCAGAAACTTGTTAAAGTAAGAAAATAATAGGGATAAAATCTCAATTAGATTTGAAAGCTAAGTCCATTTAATTAATTACATTTAAAAAGTATTTTTTGTACTCACCAATATAAGAATATACTTTCAATACTTTAATTATACACTTAAAACTTTCTGAAGCTTTTCATTTAAAATGGAAAATATTCGCTTAAGATACGATAAACCTGAAATTGGTACAATCATTAATGAAGCAGGATATCATTTACATGTTCAAATTTATTTTTATATCTTTAATTTTTAAGGAAGTCAACTTTTGTCCATGTCTTACAAAAAAAGTTAAAATTTAAATAATGATCACCCTGGCTGGTGTGGCTCAGTGGATTGGGCACCAGCCTGTGAACTGAAAGGTCTCTGGTTTGATTACCAGTCAGGGCATATGTCTGGGTTGTTGGCCAGGCTCTTGGTTGGAGATATACGAGAACTGATTGATGTATCTCTCATACACTGATGTTTCTCTCCCTCTTGTCCTCCAGTCTTCTCCTATCTCTAAAAGTAAATAATTAAAATCATAAAAAAACACTGGTGACATTTTCTTGTAGTAAAATACTTCATGCTATTTGCTTGTGTGGAGTGATTATTGGGGGAATGGTTGTGTGGCTATAGCAATACATAAATGCATATAGATGTAGTATATTCATAATATGTGCATTATTTTCATATTACATAGCTGGATACTTTCTTGACTTGAGAAAGTATCCAGCCATATAATATGAAAAATAGAGACATTTATTGAAGAAGATATAAGATACAAGAAACATCATTATACATAGGACAATCATGCCTCAGTCACCTTCAAAGTAGGCATCTTGGTTCCTACACAGTTCTCCCAGTTGCCATCAGCTACCCCGTCATATTTTCCTGAATCTCATTGATGGTCTGAAATCTCTTCCTTTTCTTTTCTTTTTTTAATTTTTATTTTACTTGTTGTTCAAGTACAGTTTTCTGTCTTTTACTCCCACCCCAGTCCACCCCCCCAGTGCTTCCCCCTCCCTCCCATTTCCACCCCCCTTAGTTTTCGTCCATGTGTCCTTTATACTTGTTCCTGTGACCCCTTCCCCTTTTCCCCTGAAATTCCCTCCCCTCTCCTCTCTGGTTACTGTCAGCCTGTTTTCTATTTCAATGTTTTTGGTTATATTTTGCTTGCTTGTTTGTTTTGTTATTTAGGTTCCTGTTAAAGGTGACATCATATGGAGAAATCTCTTCCTTTTCAAAGGTGATTTTAGTTTTGGAAAAAGCCAGAAGTCATAGTGCACCAAATCTGGGCTGTATGGGTGTTGAGTCACCTGGGTGATTTGATATTTTGCTCAAAAACTCTGCACCAGATGTTATGCATTGTCATGATGAAGCTGCCAATCACCAGTTTCCCATTGTGGGGGCCTTCTGAGTCTCCCGAACAGCTTCCACAGAGGAATGTTCAAGCTTAATGCAAAATTTGGTACAGATTCATTGGTCTACTCACTCAGTCATTTTGAATGTGATGGCTACACAGTGCACATGCTCACTCAATGGTGCCTACCATCCCCACTGACTAGTACAGTGAAGTCAATCATCGTTCATGCATACATATTCCTGTCCACTCTCTTTGGCTTCCAAGTTACATTGTTGTCGCACAAACTGTTCTCATTATATTAAAAATGGTTGGATTTTTTTCACACAGACTATATATGTATATATATATACATGAATGAAAGCCTCTCCATTTTCAGCTACCCATTCTCCTTGGGTAATTACTATTTAGTAGTTTGAGTGTGTATCTTTCTAGACATATATCTTTTAAAATTAGACATACACATGTAGATTTTAAAAATGATAATATACTATAATTCCTGTTCCAGAGCATATATATTTTCTTTCCTTTTTCTAATAATAGTTTCCTTCAACATATATTCCATGTTTGAATTTCAACTAACATACTTAATATAGGGTGAGGCCGAAGTATGTTTAAACTTGGACACAAAACAGAGGACTTTTTAAAAAGATTTTATTTATTTTATTTTAGACAGAGGAGAAGGGAGGGAGAAAGAGAGGGAGAGAAACAACAATGTGTGATTGCTTCTCACATGCCCCCTACTGGGGACCTGGCCCACAACAGAGTCATGTGCCCTGACTGGGAATCAAACCAGCGACCCTGTGGTTTGCAGCCTGGTGCTCAATCCACTGAGCCATACCAACCAGGTCCAGAGTTTATTCTTGTATTATTATTTATTAATTATGGTATTATTTCCCATACAAACAAGCAACTATAAACCTACTTTGGCCCGACCCTTTATAGGACTTATGTAAATTCCCTTGTGTCCTTAAACTTATTTCCTAGTTTTTAAATGTCATAAGAATTGCAAAGAAATGTGAAATCATTCTGTGATGGTTAGGAAAACGTTCACCCTGTAGGATGGATTACCATTCATCCTGGTTTTTGCCTGTTGTCCTAATTATCATAGTGCTCATTTTTACTCTCTGAAGTGCCCTGGTTTGAATGTTAAATGATATGACTACACTTACAAGATTGTTGAGAAGATTAAATAAGATAATGTATGGTATATTAGAAGAGTTCTATGTATTCAATCTGTGAGTAAATTATATAGAGTAAGTTATGTCAATATATATATAAAAATTGCTTTAGTGTTTTCTTCTTCATTTCAATGTTTTTTTTGTTATTAAACAGTGCAAGTTAGGTATATGTAGATACACACAAAGTCAGGATTATTACAGATCCAATTGAATTTTAAATTTAGAACAAACATTTCAAGATCAAAACCAGCTCTGTGGTATAATTAAAATAGATTTCTTAATATTAGTTGTATGAATTCTGTCATCTACCTAAAATAGGGCCAAATTTGAATGGAAGCCACTATTGAAGTTGACATGCAGTAATTGAACTTTTCATGCTGTGTGTTTATCTAGTGTAAGAAGAGAGGAAATTTTTATTGCTTTATCTCTTCATAAAAAGAAATTTGGTCCTCCAAACCTAAGGTGTCTTTATTTAAGTGAACAAATAAAAAAGAACAAATAATACCAGTGAATGAAGAATTAAAGTACCCATTTCTGCAAGACAAAAAAGCTGTAAACAATCTTAAATGAAAGCCACAAAGCAGGGAACAATATAATCAAAGGATATGACCCACTTAATATTTTACCATCACTTCTTAAAGGAAACATTTGTTTTATGGACTGAATGTTTGTGTGCCCTGAAAGTTCATGTGCTGAAATCTATCTCTTGTTGTGGTAGTATTAGGTGGTGGGGACTGTGGGAGGTGATTAGTTTCTTTATAAGAGTCACGAGAGCTTGCTTCCCCTCTCTCTGCTCTGTGCCACATGAGGATATAATGAGAAATTGGCAGGCTACAAACTGGAAGAGGGCACTTAACCACAACTTGACCACTCTGGCATCCCGATCTGGGATTTTGAGCCTCTAGAAGTGTGATAAATAAATTTCTGTTTTTTATAAGCCAACCAGTCAATGATTCTTTTTCATACTAGCCCTAACTGATCAAGAAACTTGAATTAAAGTAAGTCATGTTTCTCTATCAAATATGCAAAAACTATTTTAGCTTTTTCAACATAGTTAAATGCTTATTTTGTTTTATTTTTTGTTCACATTATTTAATAGTATCTTGAAATATATGTGTGTATATATATATATACACACACATATATTAGACAGATTTTTGTACATTATCATGGTATTTTGTTAACATACTTTAAATAATAATTATAAAAACATTTGGAGACACTTTTTGTAACATTAGAAGTACTAATCATGCAAAGCCAGATATACTCAAAAAGAAGCCTACAAATTAGTAAATAATCAGCTCTATAAAAATCTAGAGAAATTATCATACTGAGTACAGGATTCTTGCTTCAGATTTGTTTAATAAAAATAACAATCAAGAAATAATGAATAATTAATATCACTTCTTTTAAGGACCAAAGAAAATGTATTGTCAAGAATCGGATATGCTTTGTGGTTTTCAGAGAATGGAGAGATTATTCTGAGCTGACTTTTTTACTGATAACTTTCTAATAAAGTGGTAGAGATTTGCAGGAAGGAGAAGGGCAAAGTCAAAATAATGAAAATAAAGACAACAAATGGTTCAGTTTAAGCTGATAGCTGAACACATAAAAATGAGAAAAAAAGTAGTAATTTTGCCCTATTGGACATGGTGGAAGTAAGAAATATTTTATGATCATTAAACAATTCAACATCAACCAACAATTTAACCAAAAATTAATTTTACTCTCGAGAAGTTGAGGAGTTGAAAGCTGAGAGTAGATATGTAAGAGAGTTAAATCAACTGTTAAATCATGAAGTCAATGGATACTGTGTAAGATGAAGAAATAAAAACAGTGATGGAATATTTTGGTAAATATCAGAAGAAAATATTTCAAAAACTGTAAGTAGAGTCAATTTGAAAGGTAGGAAAAAAGGGCAGAGACTAATGTATTTTATTTTAAGTATATTTCTTTTCTTGGATCAGTAATATATCCATATATTAATTTATGAAAATATTGTATGATAAAAAGGAAAGCTAAGTAGAATTCTGAGGAGTAATCAGTATTTAGATTTTCGTGCTGTAGACTTTTGTCAAAGAAATTCAGGTGAAATTGAACCTGGAAAAACAATGGATGCCGATTTTTCACACATCTTGAGATCAGAATTGAGGCTATATTTTGTAGACAAAAATTAGTGATAAAATAATACTTGTTATTTTCAAATATATCTTTTTAAAAATAATTTTTCAAAGTCAGAAAATAATTTAAGGTCATTAGTCTCCAATTGTAATACAATCTATTATTTTAATTGTAGGGAACAAGTTAGCTTACATGTTTTTGTAAAAATAACTTGTATCAAATCGTTAGATTACAGGTTTGAGTATCTAGAGCTCTGGAATTTATCCTATATAATGGGTCCCTGTTTTTATATAAGTTCTAATCTTCAAAGTTAAAGTTCTGTGTGATCAAAATATTTCTAGGTCACAGTAATAAGCAGAGTAAAATGCATATGGTACAGGGCAGTTTTCCTTGATATAAGATCAGAGCCAGGAAAGCTGCAACCATATCTGCCCAAAGAGGGATTTAGCCACTCGCACAGAAGAACTGATGGGGTGACCTGCATCGAATCAATCTTTATGTCAGATCCTTTCTATCTCAGTAATGAAACGTTAAAATAATATACTGCAAGTTACTGTGTATGACTTCTAGCCTTTGTACTATTATCCAGGATTAAACTGTAATCATCATTAGCCTCCTGCTTATCCTTAAGTCTCTCTTCTAATGACACCTTATGCCCTCTTACCCTTTGCTGCCAAATAATTTTCAAATTTGTTGTTTAGTCAGCTTCTTCAATACTTTGGATGTCCCACTTCCTCTTATAACTGTCATTGATGTACGATATCTGCCTTGATGGGGATAGGGTCCACCAAGTAAATATGCAAAATGTTAAAGAAAAGGAGTTTTGGTGGCTTCCCACTGATACTCTACACAGAGAAATTGAAGATATATGTAGTCTCTCAAACATTTTTGTTACTTAATTTTGTTTATAATTTACATTCCATACTCTGAAACACTTCCCCATAATTTTTGAATCATTATCCTATTTTCAAATGTAAATGTGCTTTAAAGGTCAGGAATAAATATTAAGAAGTACAGTGATTTAACCTTTAAAATGCTGCTATATAATGCAGTTTGTTGGATAGACTCTGTCCTTTGTCCTCAATTTTCCTGTTCTAGATTAGATAATCATGACATCATTTAGACCAGATAAAATAAAACAGCCATGACCATTCAATCAATTACAAAAAAAGAAAAATTATTATTTTTTATGTGAACTGTTCAACTGCCTTTCAAAAGTAGCAAAACTTTTTGTGCTTAAATCTTTACTATATTGCAGGAGCTACCTGGAAAATTTGTTAAAATTCAGTCAAGGGGACACAGAAAAATTTAGTAAATTGCTCACGGCCATGATACTCCAAGCAGTATTTAAGCCTCATGCCTTTAGGTGTTTGAGTAAATTAACAGAGCCTCAACTAATTATTAACTTATTAAGGAAAATTATTAAAGTTTACATTTATAAATTATTACTGGGAGTTTCTGAAATTAAAAAGGGTTACGCATTTCTAATCAGTTCCTTCTTTAAATTGATTTTAGAATGCAATTAAATTTAGTCAGTTTCTGCCCAGAGATATAGAGAACTGGAAAACATGCCGTTCTCTACCTTTACAACAATAACAACTAAAACAAAAGCCACGCAAGCAAGAATTCACAACTTTTTTTGACCCATCGGACCACAGAAATTACAGGTCCGAAAATCTAAGGTAGACAATGTACTTGCAGGTGCCAGACAAAACCAAAACACTTGCTTACCTATGTAAGCTGCTCCTGGATACCTATTTTAAAAAGGCAGGATGGCTGACATGTTACTGGAGGCCGGGTGTGCAGAAACTCCACCTAATACTCACAGAAAAGACTTGGAGAAACCAGAAAAGCTCTGCAGTATGGGGGGAAGAACAGAGGAGTAGAACAGAAGGGAAGTGGAGGACAGGACTCAATTGCAGGGGAAGTAAGAAACTTGGAGACTCCTCTTCCTTATTTCCCCTAAGGAAATAAAGCTTTGATCTGTAAAATAAGGACAGCAAGTTGTCTCTTCGGTACTGGTGAAGACTCACTGCTGCTGGGAAAGGAGCCCTCTACCCCTGGGAAAGAAGTGCTATGCTCAAAATTGCACTGGGAAACGGGGGGACAGTAAGGAGGTCATACCCTGGAGAACCAGGGATATTTAAACTTAATCAGAACAACATAGACTATCCACAGCTTTCTACCAAGTTAACAATTGTCGAATGAATAGAGAGTTATTTGCAGGAAACAGACCATCGCTGAGGTGCAGTAGGAAGAAAGGAAAGGCCTAAAGCTGGAAATGGAGCGGATATTGATGGGAAAAGATCCTGGTAAAGCAACTACCACTCTAAATAAAATGCTCCCTAACAGAATGTAAAGCCTGTGTTATCCTGCAACCATAGCAACAACAAAGCTAAAACCCAGTTCAGTTCTCAACTAGATTAACCCAATCCTGTTTAATGAAGGCATGAAAACTCTTTGTGTTCAAAAAATAATGAAGGGCTTGAGTTTTTATCCTAATTGCAGGCTGAGGAGTTAACCTGTCAAGGTTCACAACTGCCAGCAGAAGACATTAAGATTTCTGGATTAGAGGCAAGGATAGTCTTTTCAACAAAAATTGCCAATACAGTTGGCAACTATATGCAAAAAAAATAAATATAGCTTATGTGTTTTATAGAATTAACCTGAAATGAATATCTGTGTGACCTAGAGCTTGGCAAATAGTTTTTAAACACAATTGCAAAAGGAAAAACCCAAATACAACAGAAAAAAAATAGATATATTAGACTATATTCAATTAAGAAAATTTGTTGTGTGACAAATACTTTTATGAGAATAAAAAAAAGATCCACAAGAGAAGAAATTACTTGAAAATCACATACCCAATAAAGAATTTTTATCCAGAATATATCAGTAACTTTCAAAGCTCCACAACAAAATAAACAACATAATAAAAATTTACTATGCAAGATATATGCATAGTCTCAAAATATCTCCCAAAATAAACATTATTGATAAGGATCAAATTGTAACTTTTGCTATGAACACATCCGGCAGATACCACTTGACCACCGATAACAAGACGCATTTCCAACATGCACACTTGAAGGGACGCAGGGAGAGCACCTAGTCCCCGAGGTGCTCTTTCCTGAAATTCATATCCTCATATCTCAAATGCATATCTAGTTGCAAGAAAGTATCAGAAAAATCCAGATTGAAGGACATTTTATAAAGTACATGTCCAGAGCTCTTTAAAAGCTCCAAAGTCATAAAAGCAAAAAACAAACAAAAAACATATTAGAGTAAGAAGACATAAAGAAACGTAACATAAGATCCGGGATTGGATCGGTGAAAAAAACAAAAGGAAAAACAATAATAACCTGAATAAAGTCTGTAGTTTAGTTAATAGTAATGTGCCAATGTTAACTTCTTAGTTTTGATAATTGTACAATGGTTATGTAGCACATTAATGTAGGAGGAAACGAGAGAAGAGAATATGGGAAATCTGCTTGCAGTCATTAAGTATAAAATTATTTGAAAATACATAGTTAAAATATGTCTCTAAGTGCTGGCATTTACTCCTAAAGGATAATTTTTCAGAGCCTGTATGCTATTCCACTGCGCAAGGTACTCTAGATTCACATGATAGGTCGATAATGTTCTGCTGCTGAAAACCAAAGAAATATCTTTAAATCTATGTAGTACCATTGTTAACTTTGAAACCTTACAACACTTCTTGCAGTTCAGGCCATGTTTATATCGCCTATGCCACTCTGAGTTTATAACTTCTTAAGGATACATCATGATAATTGCAAAATGTGGAATATCAAGTCATGCTGAAGTTGAAGAACACTGTATTTGAAATCAACCACTTACGTTTGATTCCTACCTTTACCACAGATACTAGTTATGTGAAGTAGGGCATGATTTTGCTTTAATGAGTTTCATATTTACGCTGTTTTAAATTTTTTCTTTAAAATTATAGGTGATTACAATGATCTTTCCTGGTCAACATTTAAAGATTTTTT